>KZ809156.1:0-23346 GCA_000696205.2 Oncopeltus fasciatus | reverse complement strand
CCCCCCCCCCCCCTCCTCCTCTAATATCAACGCTACAGTCTCGTGGAAGAAGAGGAATCCCGAACCCTCTCTTCCCCATAAAACCCTTTCTTATTAAAATTTCTACTCCTTTAAATTTTCTTGCGGATCCAGTACCCCTCACCACCCCTTTCTCTCACTCTGTCTCCCTCCTTCTGAATAAGGTATCTGCTCCCTTATCCCGTTCCCTTGTGTACCACGCATATTAGCGATGCACTGAACTGGCTGAGTCAAGTGGAGAAGGAGGAGCTCTCTCCTCTTTTATAGTAGAGGATCTAATAATAAAAATGTTGCCGCGCTCTTTCAAAATACCTTAATATTAATGTACTAGCTCTTCCGTCACTTCTCTTTCTTAACTTCCAGTCTCTAGGGATTTTTGATTAAATTTTTTTTTGTACTCCGGCTCAAGTCCACATCTTCTTTAACCCACGAGTTTGGGGTGTTCTGTTCAAACAGCAATGCTGAAGCCCTACACTTCCATCTTCTCTCTTTAGTTCATCTATTACCTCGTCTTATTCTTTTACGTCAGCTCTTTATGGATTATTTGGTAATTGCATTCAATGAAACGCGCTGTCACTAAAACCTCTTTTGCTCGAACCATATTTATTGTGTATAAATAATACATTTATTTATTCTCATTACTTTTTAAGATAAGCAAATTTCTCACCTTTAATATTTACAAAAGGAAGAGTAAATAAATTTTCAAATGGAGAGTTTTTTTGACCGTAGGTATATTATTAGATGATTTTTGTTGGGGTCAAGGTAGATAAAAAAAACAAAACAAATTTTTAAAAAAAGTGTATTTAAAAAAAAGTATCTGCTGACGTTTCGGCTTACATTGTAAGCCATTTTCAGGGCTGTAGACATACATTGTCATGAGAATACTGTAATAATTTTCAATATTATAATACAGAATTGCCATAATGTAATGTGATATCAAAAGTATGAATATAGAAAGCTGCGTGAGTGAATTTAAAAACATGCAGACAACAACCTATTAAAAAAATTAAAACAGTAATCTTACCTCCTCCCCTCACCCTTCCCCCACCCAAGGTGTCCTTGTTAAAAATTATATTTTCCTCACAGTCACGGAAATGTGAACTTAGGGACAGGACGTCCTCTCTCGTCTTCATGATAGGTAGGTGTGGTCAATTACTGTTTTAATTTTTTTCAATAAATTTTTTTTAAAAATAGGTTGTTGTCTGCATGTTTTAAATTCTCTTACATAGCTTTCCACATTCATACTTTTAATATCACATTACATTATGGCAATTCTATATTATAGTATTGTAAATTATTACTGTATTCTCATGAGAATGTATTTCTACAATTGTGAAGATAGCTTACAATGTAAGCAATCTTCAGGGCTGTTGGAATACAATGTCGTAAAAAAGCAAAGACAAACAAAAAATATATGATTTACCTTACTTTACCAAGGATAAAAATTTCTAAATTTTAAAAATTTATCACGACTGAACGTAATGTGATATGAAATGCGTCGTAAAACAATAATAACACTAAGTAGAGACTGTAATGATGACAGTCGTATTTATGACCAGTTCTTCATTCTTAATATTAATAATAATAATAAATCCCTAATGCATTTCACTCCTATCACCTCCGCCTAAAATTCACCAATGAAATTGAGTCTCACATTTCTAGACACCCCAATTATCCATACAACCAATGGCTCTATCTTCCCTGACTGTTACACAAAGAATTCCTCTACTTTAACTTATCTCACCCCGATCACCTAATAATAAACGTATTAAGAAATCATATCTACTAAAAACTCTCACTATCTGACAAGACATTCCATAACAAAAATATTATATTAAAAACTATTTTTCACACAACAATTTTTTGTTATATATTTCTTTAAAAATTTCACTTGGAAAATTGAAGTCAAATATTTATCTATAATTAGTAGAAGGGAACTATTCAACATTACACGGGGTTTTGTTTCATCTCAAGTAAAATTTAAATTGCCTTGCGTATTGCATAGTGCAATGTTTTCTATTTCTGTTTTACTATAAAGATACTTTAGCTAAAAAAGCACTTTTAAATTATTTATAATATTTTGTGAATAGGCCAACTTTTGCTAAAAAGTTAAAATGTAGGTTAGAAAAAATAACATTAGTTATTGATTTTCCCTGGTAAATTTTCCAGTTGATACAATGCTATTGATATTTTGATTGATTCCCTTATTTTCATAAAGTTAAAGTAATCCAAAGTATTCATTACATTTTATTTTTTTGAAACTTATTTCCTTTGTTTATATTATACACTCAGCAATAAGTGCTGCACCCTACAATATTCTAGAATTCCTGAATTTTCAAGATTTTACTTTGAACGGATAATTCAATTCCATCTATAATAATATTAAATGATTTTTTTACGCATTTACTACAAACAAACTATAATTTTGAAACATTTTTTTAAATATTTTTCCTTCTAATTTCTAAGTGTTTTTTTTTACTGTCACTGTCACAATTGATGCGATTTTTCTCCTTATTCTTTAGTGTTATTAGAAATATATTTTATTTTATTGATATATTGAGATATTTTATCAACCCCCAATCCTATCAATTGCACGTATCTGTACGTTTTTGCCGTGGGAAGGTAGCATGCGCAGAATCTGTCGTTCCCTGTTATCATACATTATTGTTTCAGCCTAGTTGATTACTCTGCGAAGTGGTGCATATCGACCCCTTCTCAATCCCTGTAGTAGTTACTGTTCGTTCCCAGTCGTACCCCGGCATGCAGGACGTGAGGTCTTCCGCTGTCCTAAGTCTGTTGTCCCCTTAGCTGGCCCAAGCCTCGGCACCGGGAACAATGCCTGTCCCCTAATAATCTGTTTATTCTCTTCTGTGTTGGACTCCAGCCAGAGCGTGGCGGCTCCTCCATTCTTATACAGACACCCCTACAACCCTCTCTCTCTCTCTCTCTCTCTCTCTCTCTCTCTCTCTCTCTCTCTCTTCCCCCCCTCTAAGCCCTTTTTCTTAGTCTCGTCTTCTTTTTCCTTTCTCCCAATTGATGAACTTTTCCTAAAGTCTAAGTTTTTTCTTTTCCTTAGAAACAGTATCCTTCTTATTATATTTTGAAAATAAATTGAAAGCATGCTAGAGATGAGTATTTTTCCTCCAATTTTTTAAATTATTTGATGAATAATTTATTTTTATAAGACGCTCATGAAAGTAGTAGTATAATAATTGGCTTACTGTATGACTTTGCTGTCTGATCCAATACGGTGCAATAATTTTTCTTCATCTAAAATGAAATGATAAAATATGAATGCACAGTTATAAACATACTCAGAGGTTTTTGTATTTATTTTTTAAGCGCTTTAACTTGTATGATCCTTAGTGCACAATAATCTTTTTAATTCGGGGAATATATAATGAGAATGCATTGTTGAAGTTTATGATTCGTAAGTTTCTGTCTCTAATGGAGTTAAATTGCTTGATGGGAACGATTGGTTTGTACGTCTTGTTGTTATCATCTGGCTGTTCAAATTGTTTCCTTTTAACCTATAATATCATCGATTATGAATCACGCTTAGTATTCGTCAATGTATGATCCTTAGTACACAATAATTTTTTTAATCAGACGATGAATTTCTTTCAAATTTTAGAGTATAATTGCTTTTTTCTCATTAATGTATTAATAGTAATTTGCAATCGTATTTCCTTTCAACAGAATCCCGTTGTGTTGCCTGTTTATTTTGCATCTGGATCATAAGGTTAGATAAGCGAGGGTTGGTTGCTCAGTCGAAAGAACCTGGGGATTGACGTTGGTAGGACGTCTACTATACCACTATGTTCCCCTGACTGTTTGGTACGTTGGATCCAGGTCATGGAATCTGTCAACGATCTAAAGGGCACAGCATTCGGTTTTCTCCAATTTCAATAGAGTTAATGCTTGTTAAAGGCTATGTACTTTATCCACTAAATTGGCATCGAACCAATAGGGGTACATGATTACCTCTGCAATTTTCAAATGTGTTCCCTACTACCGTTCTTATGTAACAGTATGCTTACAGTTCTGCTACTGTCGGTGATTCGTCATGTTATGTTTTTAATCTTTTGTACAGTGCAATGCCCAGTAATCTAGGTTGAAAGCATCGGGTTAAGCGTGGCCTTCTTACAGATCACTTCCACTGCACTCTTTTCATCCCAGAGTCACGTTAATCGCAACCTCAGTCCATTCTCTCCGTCTTCTTCATCTTTATATTTTCTACCCCTTACTCTTCCACATTATACCCTTGTGAATTTCTGCGAAATGCTAGCCGATATTACCCAATCTACTTATTGTATTTCCCTCGGAATAATTCGATGGTGGGATTTTATTGTCAAACCTAATGTAAACGGTATCATGTAATATTGGAAAATACTGCGTCTAACTAGTTTAAGAGTGTAAAGTCATTGTTTCGATTTGTAGAGAGATTGACAAGTATCTCGTAAATGGCTTTTTAAAATAATTCTCTTCTATATATTCCAAGCAAAATCTGTCTTTATATCCTTTTGCTTTTGCGGGGAATATATAATAAGAATACATTATTGAAGTTTAATGATTCGTAAGTTTCTGTCTCTAGTAGAGTTAAAGTGCTCGAGAATGGTACGTCTTGTTGTCATCATCTGGCTGTTCAAATGGTTTCCTTTCAACCTATAATATCATCGATTATGAATGACGCTTAGTATTCGTGCTCTGTAAGGGAATATTTTAGATTTAGTCAAAATACATGTATTAGTAGTAGTAGTAGTAGTAGATCATTGAAGGGCAATAAACTTCTAGGTTATTACGCCCTATAAATACCCTTTAATATGTTTACCATAAATTAGTTAACAAAAGACAGGAATATTTCGACCATTATAACAACCTAAATTAATGGATTTTTTTTATTTTATTTAAATATTATTATTATATATTTAATAAATTATAATAAATAAATTATTATTAACTAAAATAATAAATAATATCTCATTCTTTAATTTAGATTTTCCAGGCTATACCTGCTTTTTTAAGAAAGTTTAACAGCCCATCCACTGTAGAGGGGTTGTTCCCAAGGCACTCCGCCATATTTCTTCCAATGCCTTCCCTAGTGAAGTAATTCTGATAAACTGGGCAAACCTCTATGATGTGCTGGATTGTTAGGTGAACTTGGCAGGTATTACACTTAGGCGGCAGATCTTTGTTAATTAGGTGTATATGAGTAAGGTTCGTGTGACCTATCCGCATACGGGTCAGTATTACCTCTTCTCTTCTATTCCCACGGATGGAGGTGTTCCATTCTTTTGTGGTGTTTTTTATACTCCGCAGTTTGTTGTGTGCTGGTTCTAGCATCCATGCATTTTCCCAGTCTTGGAGTGCCATTTTCCTTAGCCAGTTTTTAAGGTCATCTGGTTCGAGGATACTTAGAGGAGGTTCGAACATACCGGCTGCTTCCTTTGCAGCTTTGTCTGCCTTTTCGTTTCCTAGAATTCCAACATGTGAGGGAAGCCAGAGAATGTTAACGGTTTTCCCTAGGAAATCTACAATTTTGAGGAAGTGAGTTATTTTCAAAACCAGGGGAGTTGGCTTATTTAAGTTCTTTATTCTTAGTAAGCTTGAGAGGGAGTCATACATATTATGAAATCCTTTCCATTGGATGAGATAATGTAACACAGTGCTATTGAAATTGCTTGCATTTCTGCAGTGTAAGTTGAAGCTAATGATGGGAGCTTTTGTTTTATGGTAGTGGTATTGCAAAGTACTGATATGCCAACGCTGTCTTCTTTCTTCAAACCATCAGTGTAAATTACATGTATTAGTGTTTTGCAAGCAAATGTGTTTCATTCTCATGCCCTACTATTTTTTTCTCTTGTACTCATTATATTTCTATTTTGAACTGAAGTCTAGCGTTTCACTTATTGATTAGCCTTGAGTTTTGAGCTGGTCGAAGGAGTTTCCGGTGATCCCCCTGAAGAGATAGCCTTTGCAGTTGGACGTTAATGAAAAAGTAAATAAATCCTGGGCGTCGGGGATTGTGGCGATCCCGAGAGGTGGGCCCGCAGGTCTGCAGGGAAGGTGATAGCCCCCCGGCATGCACACCATGTTGCATGCACCGACGGCCTTTCGTGACCTCCCCTCTCCAGCTGACTGAGCGTTATTCGGCTTCTAAACCGCACAGCTGACCGCCGGGATAAGTCCACCGCAAACGGGCTGTAATTACAACAATCAGTCGGCTCTTTCAGAGTCCCTTGGCGAAGCTTCTCTTAAATGCTTTCTAAGATTTCTATTAGAGTCATAACCACTACTCTGGTGAGAACAAGGAAGGATCCTCTCGCAACGTTTTCTACAAATAATCACAGTTTTCCCTCTAACCATTTCTCCCGTTCCGCAGGTAAACCTATGGGCTTCATTTCTTCCAACCTCTTTGTCCCGACCAATCAGATTTATATTCCTAAACATCCCTTCTCTTATTTAGTTATGGGGATTATTTCCTGTGGATAACATACATATTTTATGCAATTGAAGAGGTAATTGCGGATAAATTCTCATATATTATTTTTAAGCATAGTGATGAATTTCTTTTATGTAAATGTGTGTGTATGCCTGTATTTTCTAATACACTTGCGTCTTTTCCTGTCTTACATTTCAATTTTTATTTTTTTTTAATTACTGGTTGGCCCATTTCTTATCTCTTCTCATAGCCATTTTTATTTATTTATTTTTTAAAATCTTGGCATGCCATTCACTTGGGTCCTTAATGCCATTTATGTTGGGTATCGATAATTTATCAACAGCTGTTAAGATGACTTATAGTGTAGTTCGAAATGTCGCAATATTTTTTAAAATACACGTTTTGAAGATTTGTCCATTATTTTGGCCGAACTCTGATTATTTCCTCGAACGTATATGTTCAAAAACGTCTCTATCTGTACATATTTTACGTTACACAAAATTGACTGATTCTGCTGAAAAGATTTTTAAAGTGAATGTTCTGTTTGATATGTATGTATAAACTTTTTCCATTTGAATGGACATTATTTACGTTTGGTGAAAAGGTTAGTTTACGTGTTTTCTAGAGTTATCAACTAATTTCGTTTGGCGTACATATGCAGGAAGTTAGTATGATTTTACTTCAAAGAAGATTAACGAGCACGGAAACCGTTATGAGTGGTACTTTATGAGTGTAACCATGTCTATTGTGAACTGAAATTCATTCAGGCAAACGGTAACTGATGTGGAGTTTCTTTTTAACGTTATAGATGGAATGGTTGTGTATTGTATGTGTTGGGCTGGTGTAAGGTGTTTCATGTCGTTCAAGGAGACATTACTAGACGTCCGCCGGCAGAGATGACGTGAGCGGTCATTTAGCTGAAACGTCATTGAATTGACGATATCGATCTTACGGAACGCTGAGGGTAAGCCGTGAACGTTGAAGCCAGACTGACAATTGGATTGCCTTACCTTGCAACGAGGGATTGCCCGAATTGGATTCAGACAGGGATGTCCAGAGCGGTCTTGTAACTGGAACATAAGGGCAGCATTATTTCTGCCCTTGCAAAAGAAACAGGGATAAATTTTTTAGTTAAATTTGGTTCCCTTATCTTTTAAGGTCATACAGTATGAAGAAGAGTAGCTTGGAACCGCCCTGTAGCTGGCTAGGGTAGGTAATAAAATTTATTGATCTCTGCCATTGAAATGTACATTGGCCTTCATTATAATGACCTCATTTAATTATATATTGATTTATATTTACATTGTTAAAAAGAATGGGCTCACTGCTTTATGCCGAATAAAATTGAACCATACTGCTAATTTGCTGCGTGTTCCATGAATAATTTTTAAATCCTCTAATTATAATTTTGTGTAGAGCATCTTGTTTTTTTTTATTAGTTTAATTAAAATATTTCAATTATTGAATATAAGAATATAAATTTTTTTGTTTTATTTTCTCTCGACCAATTTTCTGGGTCTTATCCCCAATTATTTCCATTGCTTCTTCGGACTTGATGACTTTTACATTTTTGTATTATTGGTCTTGCAGACAAAAAGCCGAAAGCGAACGAATTAAAAAAAAAAAAAAGTAAAAGTCTCGCCCCTTTTGCTTCGGAAGTAATGAAAGGGAAGTTAGCTTTGACAAGTCGATATAAAGTTCTCTTGATTCCTCTTTTATCTCAGCCGCGCAATTCATTCATTTTAATTAAGGAAACTGTCAAGCATTTTCACAATTAGTCAGACTTAAATTTAAACCATTATCCTCCTCTTGGGGAACTTGAGCATCTTCTTCTGTTTAGTCCTAATTGCATGCTTATAAATAATGTTTTCCACTCCTACGGAAAATGTGCAAATTCATTTATTTATAATAATTAATCAGAGAATCAAATTCTATTTCCCTCTTGGAGAGCATTTCAAATCTGAAGAATTTCCATCGGTTTATTATGAATTATATATATAAAGATACAACTTACGCCCCAAGTTTTAAATTTTTCTTTATTATTTATGAAAAATTGTGGGATGAAAGAATTGTTATAAAGTATCTGTACTAATATAAAATCTTCCAATAAAGATGTTAGTTAAAAAAAATAATTAAGTCGTCAATAACTCTAAATGCTATTATATGCAGATACAGATGGAAGCAAGGAATGAAACAGAAACCTAAGTATATAATGTTCACGTAGGCTTCGACGGTCGTCAGAAGTATTTACCGTTTCTTCTTCCGGGTTGGACCGTGTCAAATTGGTGTTATTTGCCGAGCTTTCGCACATCATGTGATGGCTTCTTCAGGGCTGAAAAGAGAATGAGAGTTGTAAAAGTAATAATAATAATAAAAATAATTGTACCACCTGGATTTCTAAAAATCTCTCTTTTACAACTCTCATTCTCTTTTCAGCCCTGAAGAAGCCAGGGCAATGATGTGAGAAAGCTCGGCAAATAACACCAATTTGACACGATCCAACCCGGAAGAAGAAACGGTAAATAAGTATATAATGTTGAGACTAGGTAAAACATTAATAAATATTAGACATATGTAATTAATAGACTTCTTAAATTTTTTTTGTCATGTTTACTGTAATTATTTTATTTTCTTTCTCATTTTCTTTGTTTTTTCCCTCAAAATAAAAGTCAATGCGTACTTCCTCGGAGACATCATGGACAAATATCGTGAAATCGGTTATTGGTAAAATACCATATTTTTGTATTGAAATTCATATTAGAGTGCACCTGAATTTCTCTCTCTGTAAATTCAAAACTCAACAAATATTTTTTTAAATATGACTTAAATGATTTCGAACGCTTGGTCTAATGAGCAAATTTTTTCCTAAGCCACTGGGCAAGTGATTTGGCCAATAACATTCCGATCTGACTATGGATTTAAAAAGAAATCCAGGTGAGGCCGAGGTTGGGTGGGCCAATCTGGGGGCTCGCTTAACGTTCCTCTGCACGTCAGCCTCATTAGCCAGCACGAAACTCCACTCCTCCCCTACCCCCCCTGGCACCT
The DNA here is from genome assembly GCA_000696205.2 of Oncopeltus fasciatus. Lineage (NCBI taxonomy): Eukaryota > Metazoa > Arthropoda > Insecta > Hemiptera > Lygaeidae > Oncopeltus > Oncopeltus fasciatus. The sequence continues at coordinate 13,841 of KZ809156.1, read as the reverse complement.
CCTCTTCTGTCTCCGTATTTCAGAGTCTCGCTTCACTCCCGTCCTCTGGGGCTTCGCTAGTCCGGGGATTCCGAACTGAGGGCATCGGGTTCCCCACCCCGTTCGTGTCTCTCTAAACGAGGACCTTCCCGACATAATTTAACGGCAGAACTAATGTCATCTTGCAATACACTTCTGTTGGATGCTTTTTGAGCGGCAGTTAATATCTAGTCAGGCCCAACCTGACCCAGCCCAACTTATTCTATCTTTCCCCCTCAGAAAGTAGATTTCCCAAACGGCTAGCTATACATTGGCTCTCATGTGCCATTAACGCAACATTCCCCTCCATTACCAATAATGTCGAGTTGGGAGGGCCATGCTTGCCCATAGGGTCTGTATCGAACTAGTGAATCATGGAATTAGGATAGGTTGTAAGCGCTACTTGGCCATCTCTATGGCTTTAAGCTACTTGGTTATGTTTGCTTTAGCTCCTGGAGAAGGAGCTAAAGGAAACATGTACTCTGAGTTTTAATAGACTGTCTCTTCCTTACGCCACTGTAAATCATGATAGGACTTTTTCCATTGATGCCATGGCAATTACAATGTAAACGAATAAATCGAACCAATAAGTTGCTCTTATTGCGCGTAAGTTAGTTTGATAAGTTGTTTTTATTAATTGTTTTACTTTACTTGGTATTTTGACTTTTACAATTTATTACTTTTAAAGAAACTTGAACTAAAGACTTTGTTTTATTGAAACAGCAAAAAAACTGTTTTAATTGTTTCAACTGTAAAAAAAAAAAAATAAGAGTAGTTTTAAATGTAAAATTTAACACCTTCGTTTGTTTTTGTAGAATTTAGCATCAATGGTTGAACGGTTTTTGTTTTAAAATATTAATTAAATGAAATTTGGTATTTAGGCTTTATATACCAATAGGTTTAAAAGAAGAAATACTACTTATTCATACTAAATCTTAAGTATTATAAAGTTATAAATACTTTATAGAATGTAAATCGAAGAAATTCGTTTCTTACGATTTAACATTTTACTTGGAACGCTTATTATAGAAGATATAAATATTAATTTTATTTGTGGTTTTTTTTATCCCACGTAAATATAAATCAATTAATGCAAGAGAATATAATAAAAAAATCATTAATCAATTAGATTTTTTATTTTATTCCCTTGCATTAATTGATTACAGAAGATATTTAAGAATGAATATGTGAATATCGAGCATATCTCACATTTTTCCCTTCTGAACAGTTCAGAGCCAGCCTGAGTATACTTACTGTTCACTCTCATACCTTCTTCTGCAGCTTATAAGATCAATTTAGTTGTAAATTGTTCGCCCAATATTACGTTTAGTGATGTATGAGAAATTCGCTCAGTTTACGTTTTCAAGAATGACATTTGTTTTTGGTTTAAAACCTCCTCGCAGACCTTCCTCACGTACGCTTATTGTTCAATTGCATATACTATGGAATACTCTTTCTCAATTATTCTTTATGGATTTTTGAGCGTTCTTGTTATTCATCGTCCATTGGCCAGTGCCCCTTCAATATATTTGAAGAATTCCCTGTGTCAAAGGAAGCAATAAGGGTGTTTCTTTACTGAACACAACCCGCCTTTTCATTCCTTCCTGTTTCTTTATTTAAAGATATGAATTTCTGAAATACCTCACTTGTAAAAGAGAAATGCTTTCAGGTTTTCCCATTCTGTGGATGTGCTCTTTATTTATATAAATGTATATATACATACTCTGGTGGCTCTTGAAGGGAAGTTTTTTAACTTCTTTAGCCGGCTATATGTACTGTATAGTATACATATATTTTCTTATGTGGTTCATATTTCTTTCTTTAACAGAATTGGAGGCAATAATAAAGACTAAATGGTAAATTACATTAATTGCTATTGATAATTATTACTTTTTTTTCCTTCAAGAAATGGCCTCCCTTTCCACCACTTGAGGTCAAGGAGGGAGGGACAATCCTCTGGTTGCTATTCCTTTCTAAACATCCATGGCTCTGGACAAGCTTTTATTTATGGATAAAACTTTGACCAGGGTGAGATTTGAACCCTCTCTCCAGAAATGTGAGTCACGACTGGGTCCCATGAGCTGTCTACTCTGGTGCTCCTTAATATATCTATAAATTAACTCTGGAGATTTTAAATGGGGAGTTTTTAGCCTTAGAGATTATTAGTAGATTTTTCCCTGTTGGGGTTCGGTCAAGGTGGGTCCAAAAAATACAATTTAAAAAAATGTGTATTTTTAATTATCATCCGCCGTGTCGGTATACATTGTAAGCCATCTTCATGGCTTTTGAAACACTATGTCATAAGATTCGTCATGAACATGTGACCATTTGACACGATGTCTTCTCTTGTCCTCTTCATGATACGTAGGTGTGAATTTTTATACATATTTGTTATTGTTTACCCACGAAATTTGACATAACATTACTTTCTGTTACGATAATTCTATAAAATAATAATTAAATAATTTAATTTTTATGTTTTTCTTATGACATTATATTTCAATAGCCCTGAAGATAGGTATAATGTAAGCCAAAACATCGGCAGATAATTAAAAAATTCACAATTTTAAAATCTCTTTTTTTTTTTTATTTGACTGAATCCCAACAAAAACATCTTCTAAAGATTTTATTGATATTGAACTAAATATAAATAAAATCTAAATATTTAGGTCCCCTTATAAAGGAGGAAGTTAAAGCTTTTCGTTGTAAGATCATTGGATTATTTTTATTGATTTTTGAATAAAAATAAGAAATGATCGCCGGTAGTTTGTTCGCGCTGTGTGAATCCTTCGTGAAGCATCTCGTTAATGGAACTCGTTAAAGTTAGGGCAAATAAATATTTATGAAAAGAATCTTTAGTGTATAGATTGTGTATCTTATTTGAAATAATGAGTTTCCATTTTATATCAATTCGGGTAGTTCTTAACGGTCTTGGAGAGTCTAATTATTATAAGTTGATACTTAATAGATTGACAAAGTTATTTGTAGAAGTCAACGTGAGGGAAAAGGAAAGAGTAGGTGTGTATCGGATTATATGAGATGCAATGAATCCGCCATTGGAATGTTATTGGTATTAGAACAGTTTATGATGGTTCTCAAATCGAAAGGATATTTGATTCTTGCGACACTTAAAAGAGGAATCACTAGTCGGTAAGATGTTGGAAGCAGATCTTACTCGATGTCAATAGTCAATCACTTTATGGAAACGGATGTGAGTATAGGATTCTATGGGAATCTATTACATTCGCCATTGGAAAGTTATTAACGTCAAATTGTGAGGTCTCTGACGTAGTAGATGTTAGTGAAACCTAACGGAATATAAGTTGAAAATTTTTGTTGGGGTTCGGTCAAGGTTGATAAAAAAAAATATGTGTATTTCTTATAATACGTTTGGGCAGAGCTTACATTGTCAGCCATTTTCAGGGCTGTCATGAAGGCGAGGTGGGATGTCTTGCAACCTGGATCAGATGTTTATGACAGGATTTTTAAAAATTGTATTTCTTTTGATTAACCTTGACAGAAACCCAACAAAAATTCTCCAGTAATAATCTCTACGGTCAGAATCTCTCCATTTACGGCATATATTTTCAAAGAGATTATAAAGAGCCATTGAATCCGCCTGCGGGAAGTTAGTGGTCACTCGTGACATCACTCAGGCTTCCGATGCCTGGGAGGGTCCACCTGTAGGAACAGTCTGGACCTCTGCGAGACATAAGAGAGAATCCATTGGTAGGTGGGGTATTAGAAGCAGGTCTTAGTGGGGTCTAAGGGAATCCATTTGGCAGGAAGAGTCTGCGTGGGAAAGAGAATAGAAATGTTCCATAGGCAAGAGATGGCGGATCTGAGAAGGAGCAATAAATACAAGTCAAGAGCTGAGTCGACCTCTCTTGGGAAATCTATGAGGCGCACCCTGGCCCTTGTCCTCTCCTATCTTACTCTCTACATTTTCCACACTCCTCTTTGCCTCTTTCGCAATGCTCTTCTACTCTCCTTCAGCCCTTTCTCTTCTACATTCTCACTATATTCAGTCATACTTATTCTAAACTCCCCTTTTTTGCTATTTCCTTTTCTCTTATATTTCTGGGAACGAAGACTAGGTAGGCGAACAGCGGACATTCTACCGTGACGCTTAACCAATTTAACAAAATTTGTTAGTTATATGCACTACTTAAAATTAAAATTCGGAAGTACCTTTATCTAACTCGTTTCCAATCCATGAGCTTTGATCTGACTAGGACGATTTTAATTCTCGATCAAAATTTATAATGAAAATCTAAAATTGAATATATATGAGACGAATAATGATTTTTTTTTTTTTTTAATGGACGAACTGTTAAATTATATTCTAAACGGTCTAAAATAACTTTTTCTTTTTTGTTCAATGTTTTTTATACAAATATTTGACGATTATTCCCATACTTCCATTCCTTATTGCTGTAACAAGATTATCAGTCAAATTTAATTGTCCTAAAAAATATTTAGGATAAGTATTTTACGGCAGTATACAGTAAATAAATTTAGGATATTTAATGGAAAAGTAAGATACAAACAAAAATTTTCTGCAAAAAATGTTTTTCCTTCTTGGTTCATAATAAATTAATCGGAAAGAGCTTAAACAGATGTCGATGAAATTTGTGAATTTGGTTTTATCTTCTTAGCAATGTGCCCAATGAGCCAAATCTATCAGCCGGGGGCATTTTATTGAGGTTAAAACTAAAACAATAGCTTTGCTATCCGTTCCATCTACCCGGCTTTGGTATTCGGAGAGCACCGAGCTTCACAATGTTTGTTCTCTTAGGTTTTGCGGTTCTCAACATGTTACATGTACATTGCTTTTATCCAAATTTTATTTATTTAATACATTTCTGTTAATATAAAAAGCATTATGTATAATTTGATTACAATGAAGAACTAAAAATAACAAAATGGAATTCTCTAGAGGAGAGAAGGTGACCAGTGACACCACTCTCAAATTAATTTTAACTATGTTCCCAGGAGGTCGCGAGGCCATCTTCGTTTGAGTCGACGGGGACGGTTGTAGGGGTTGTAGGTTTGAGGACAGGGTCTGTGCTTGTGGATTAGGATGGTGTGACAGTTTACTATGGAAAAGGGTGAAGCGGGAAGCAATGAAGTCTTGAACGAATACGAAATTGTATGCGTAATAGGGAACATTAGCGATTATTCTGGAAGTTTTGGATTGATAGAACTAGATTATTTAAATTTTGAAAGGCTTGGCGGCACCCCAGTTTTCTACACTGTGAAGTAAAGTCTTGTAGAGCGTCTGTTTCTTTTCTGTAAGAGTCAGATTAAAGTTTCTATTCATGAGTATGTATAGAATTCCTTGTCGTAGATTCAGTTCTCGTCTTTTAATTTTAGTATGTTCACCCCATTTTAGTGGTGAGCCAAGATGGAATCCTTGATAACAAACTGAATTTGAGAGTGTCAATGTCTTGTTCATTGTAGTTCTTGTTCTCAATTTTAGGAGAATTTTTCTTCGGGAATTGGAAATAAACTTGTACACATTTCGCTTCATTGATTTTTATATTCTCCGTTTGCCACGCCATTTCTTAATGCTATCAAGAAGATCTTGGGGGTTTTTAAAAACAGCTTTAAAATGGGGGGGGTAAGATAGGATAGCCTTGTCGTCTGGAAATACAGCTAAGAAAGTACATGAATGGGTATGGATGTCTGCTGACATTCTGTATACAGCAGTATTCATTCTGTATACTGCTGTATACAAAAAAAAATACCATTGGTCCAAGCACACTATCTTGAGGAACCTCCCGCTTCCACTCGGTAGAAATCAGAATAAACTAATTCTTGTCGAACCTTAGAGAAACGGTTGTAAGACTTAAGGATTCGGTAAGTGTTACTTGGGAGTATGGATTTTAGTCTGAACAAAAGACCACCTTGCAAGATCCTTCAATTTGATAGATCTCGTTGATGAATTTCTGAGTGTATACGAATGGGATAGAATGGCATCATAAAGTGGCATCGTTTTACAGGTTAACTACAATAAAATGGCACATTCTCGGTTCTTTTGTTATGTTTTACTAATTGCATATGAACAAGGTTAGAACTTGATTTTCAAAAGAAGATTAGATTAAGACTAAGTTCTTGGAATTTTCGTAGAGGCTTTTTCATTTAGTATACTAATATATTTAACAATATACTATCGTATAGAACTTACCCTATATATTTTCAACAGAATTTAATTTCACTTTGACATTTCTGTGTAAGTAGTAAGACATATAAGTGCATATTGGTATAACCATAAAATATTTTAGGTAAATTAGACATAGAAGAAAAAATCTTTAAAAAGCTACTTTAAATCGTTTGGAATTTTTAATTAAAAATTCGTCTTAAAAAAAAATAGAGATACATATATTTCTTTTAAGAAAGTTGTAGCCTTCCTTTAACCACTCTAAGCTCATGGAGGGAGGGGTTATCCATGGCCACCCAATTCTAAACATCCATGGCTCAGGAGAAGTTTTTATTTATCGTCCAATAGCTGCCCAGAGCGGGATTTGAACCCGCAGCGTCAGGATTGCGAGACCGGAACGGATCCTATGGGCTACCCTGGTGCCCATGATTAAATGTTTTAAGCTTTATTTTCCTGCTTGAGTTCTAGTATTGCCTTCTTGATAAAAAGTCCGTCACGCAGGAGCACGGGAAGTAGATAAGAGTTAATGACTAATTTAATATTACGACTCGTAGAGAGCAATGATCGTTAAAGTTAAGACCACTAAACTTGGCCATAGACCTATGAGAATGGTTGGGGAAATGCACAACCAGGTACATTCGTATTTTTTTGCCATAATAAGCGTTTTTTGTTAAATCTTGTAGAACAAACATCAACATAATAAAATTACATTTTACACCTGTTGTGTTCTGTAAATTAAAAAAAAATTTTTTTTTGTAATAAAATTTTAAAACAAATGTTAGTTTAAATTTTATTCATAATTTCTTAATTATTAGTCCCTCTCCTTTGTTATAAAGAATATATCATGATTGTATTTTTTGATCATCCTCTAAACATCACTTTCTCATTTAATATAAAAAAATAAAATAATTGCGTTTGACGGTTAGCTATGGAAAGCCTTAATGTTAATTTTTTTTATAAATTTTAAAAAGAATTTCACCATTTATAACATTTTATTAGAAACCTTATGCTTTATGCATGTTAGATAATTATGTTCCACACTTTATTATCCTCTATAATTTTTTTTCTTATATCCTACAGCAAGGAGAATATTTCAATTCCGTCTTTCCCTAATCCCCCTCTGCCTCGACAAGTTATTTCATTAAATGCGGTAGGAAGTGTCTCGTGTCTATCTTCGCATCATTAATAAGCCGTGTGTTGCAATTTATTTGCCTCCCCTTCCTCTCCTTTATTTCTCATTTAGCGAGTTCCTCGCGAATAAATTCGTCTCACCCCTCCCCCCCCACGGATATATTGGGGCGTTTTGTCTTCTTACGAAAGAAAGGCGGCTTAGAAGGAACCCCCTCCCCCCTCATCTAGCCCTAATAGTTCTCCTGCAATTTTTATCCTTCCACGTCCCGGAGGGAAACACTGGAGTTATCCTCTATCTCCTCTCGCCACGCCTTGACACTGAGCGAATCTGGAGCCGGAAGGTTATTTGTAACCTCCCTACTGGCACTGATTGGAATGTTAAAGTACTCCCTATAAATAAACCATACTTTATAGACAAGTAATAAATTATACTTTTTATCTAAGCAATATTTATGTATAATTAGATTATAGAGAATTCGGAGTATGTGCTTCATTCCATTTTATTGCATTTACAACTATACATAACCGTTTATAAAATTACAAATAATTTAAAGTTTCTGTTAGTATTTTTAAAATTATTTTTGCTGCTCTAGGTTACAATAAAATATTTTAGATCCACGAAGACTCATCATCGTTGGGAGGTACTCGTAAATTACTTGCTGTGATAGGCATATGTTAACAGTTGTGTTTTTTAATCAGTTTACATGTGAAAATGTAGTTGTTGCTAATCCCATAAATTTTCTCATATTTCTCCCCCTGAAATTTTCATATGCTAAACGTTGTCTTTATGTCTCGTAGACTCCTATCGAGAGATGGAAACCAACACCTATTGTCCCTATGGCATTTTTGAGTCTGAAGGCTGTCTGTAGAAAACCCCCCTCTTCTGACTCTGACCATTTAAAAAAATATTAGGACTAGTGTTAATTGAGGAAGTTATATAGAACCCGTCTACCACTTCTTACATCTTCCTCCCCTAAAATATTAATTTAGTTCTTTCAAGTCTACTAAAACATATATACTTCTTTCCCCCCTGAAATTACACATTTAAAATTCTAAAGTAATATCCCCTATATTAGACTAAGCTCAGGTAAAATGTGATTTTATATCTGCGAGAATTTATAACAGGTATTTAGAATATAGCTAAAAATAAAGATATCTCATGCCTACCCACTACTCGTCTTCTTGGAGATAAAAATTTTTTTTTTTATTAAATGAAATTAGCCGACTTTTTCTGATCGCATTTATCAGTTATGAATTTTTCGAATTCATTGAGAAAATTGTTTTGTAAAAAGATAAATAAAATGTCCTCTGTTGAATATTCATCTGCCGTTCAATTTAGTCTTGAAATTTCACTTACATTTCTGAATTTATCTTTCTTACCAACAAGTTTTTATTCTTCACCTCATGCTGATTTTCTCTGAGTTATTACGAATGTCTTACGTATTTAGGTTATTAGGTATTCATTGAAATTATTAATTTTCATTATCGGCACTTTTATTTTTACTTTTAAATAGAAAAACTAGTCCCTTAATAGGCCATAGTACATCAGTTGTGAGGGGGCCCTTGGCGCTGCCTACACTGTGTGTGACCAGTACACCTTTTTGGCCTAAATTTGTACCATTCATTGAAGAATGCTGCTCAATTACGTCTGGGTGTTGCCAAGATTTTACTACAATTCTTATTGGTTATTAATAAGAGAACTTTGGAAGAACGAAAAAAAAAAAGAGTGCGCTTATGAGCATTGAGTCTGGTAACTATTACTCAGGGCATTTGTGAGTTACCTGCTAGAATATCATGGTCTCTATCATTATACGGTTGCTGAAGAGCTATTTTAAATCATCCGAAAATTAAGTTAGCCTTAAAATTGGTTAATGGGTTTAGGACCAAGAAATAGGATGATAAATGGCATGGTAATTGCGCCTTTCTTTCTGTAAAAATAAAATAAAATAGGTAGTCTTAGTAAATTGAATTCTTTCTCTGTAACTTTTCGGATTCATGCCTTTTCGTCTAATTATTTAAAATAGTTAANTCTATTCTCAAAGATGGAGTTGACTATGGGGAATAAAAAACTGAAAAGGTTTGCTAAGAAAAGCCTAAATACAAAATATAATTTCTTATTATAAAAATAAATTAAAGTTAAAATTAACGAAGATATTAGGATTTTAAGTAATGACTTTAGTTGTGGTATTTAATCCCACGTTAAATTGCATACAAGAAATGCAAGGAAGTAAGAATTAAAAAAATCTTACTGCCTCAGTCGGGACTCGAATCCGGGTCTCCTGCTTTCCGGGCACCTATAGGTTGTAAAAATTTTTATTCTAACTCCCTTGTATTTCTTGTATAAAATTATGATTTTAAATTTTGGTCTCTCTCTTAACCTCACGTCCCCCTGGACACACACACACACACACACCCATCTGGGAACCCATGCATGCCGTGCACCTTGAGATGGAGAGCGACTTTCATCATGAGGTGCGGGGAAAGGTGGCCAGACGGAAGAGCCGAGCAGCAGTGCGGGTAAGAGGCGCTAAGCCCTACCTCGCCGTCAGAGCGTGCGATCTCGAGGCGATACCACGCTAGACTACCTCTAGGAGGGGTGCGCCTCAGAGGAATGTTAATGGGGCGCCTCTCAATAATTGGGACTCTGGCTAAGGCCAAGTTCGCAGCGTATGAAATCGCAACATCCATCGCTCGGCGACTTGGAGAATTCTCTTCTTGAAAACCGTTATAAGTGCGCGAGAGTGGGTGCACTCCCATCCAATCTTCAGAAAAAATAAATGAATTTCTTTAAAATCTACAATTGATTTTTAGGAATAATAAGGATAAGTTACATTTATTATTATAAGAAAACCCAGAAAAAAATCGTTAAGCAGCAAAAAAGAAAACAGAGAAAAAACGGCGAAAGGTCAATTCAAATGCCAATAAAGTAAAGAACACATCTACATTAAACATCTCGCAAAAGTAGTTAGGGTGAAGGCTGAATTGATGATCTAATAAAGAGCAAAAGCTCAATGTATCATTAGATTTTTTTTATATAGTTGTTATACTCCCTTTCAACCATTTAGGGTCAAGGAGGGAGGGGCTATCTACCTAGGTAGCCATCCCATTCTAAACATCCATGGCTCAGGACGGGAATTTATTTATAGATAGAAGCTTGCCCAGGGCGAGATTTGAACCCACAGTGAGCTATCGAGAAAAATTGGAAATATTCTAGATAAACATGTGATACATTTATCTTGCAAGGGACCATCATTATTCAGAACCCTCTTTAGTACAATTAAAGATTTCAGGGAGAGACAGACATCATCCGACTACTCAATAATTTACAAATTAAAAAGCGGAATTTGTAAAGGTTTTATATCGGATACATAGAGAGATGAAGGAAAGTCACACAGAAAGACATAAACTATTGAATTTTCTCTGCATCGTAATTGAAGAAAATTTGCATTTGAACTTCCATATCAGGTAAACCCTTCACAATTATAAAATGTCTATTAAATAATTAGAAAATCTGTGTATTTTATTATCTCTTTTAGTCAAATATTACGCACGCCTGTTTTGAATTTATTTATTTGATCCTTATGTTTAACAAGAAATAAATGATTCTCTACATTTAGCTCTGTAAGTGTTTGTAAATCAGAAAACATCAAAACGCAATCGGGTTTATTCTCTTTCAGCTAAAAAAAAAAATAAATAAAAACTTTTTTCGCTTTCACTGGATTTTTCAGACAGTTGTTAGACATCTGTCTCGATATCCTTTTCGTCCGATTTCGTTCAATAACAAAGTCAGCCTTTCGTAGTAAATATAAAAGCGAAATGCCATGTTTTATTGAGAAAAAACAACTAATTACAGCTTTTAGGACGTAAAATTAAGAAGGCCAGCTACATCAAAAACAGTTTTTGTTCCCACACTTGACATACCAGATAGTCCTTCGCTCCTTTTCGTCCGACTTCGCTCTGTAACGAACTAAGTCTTTTAATTAGTAGTCTGGTTGGTAGATTATAAAAAGTATCCTTTTTTTTTTTTTTAATTTTTTTTATTTGTATTAACCTTCACTGAACCCCAACAAACTCTCTACTAATAATCTCCACGGTCAATAACTCTCCTTTTGAATGTTAGTATTTTTATTTTCATTAAAAGGTAGCCTCTGAAGACATATTCTTAATTGTGGCCGTAATGTTATATATTTGCAGTTAAACATTCACGAGCCTTCATTCAGAATCACAAATTTCACTGTCTAATTTTTAAAATATGTCTTATTATATCAATTATCAATAAAAAAAAATACCCTGTGTTGTGTATCATTTCATAAAACTAAACTCTACATCCGCTGCTACTTTAAAAAGATTTACTTTTACTTTCACATGAAATTTTAGGTAAACTCTGATTCACTAATTCATGAATCGATAATATTTATCAAATTTTTCTCTATAATGAAGTTGACTTTTCTTTTTGTATTTAACAGCAACATGCTGAATTTAATTGCGAAAAACCAGAAATCTGTGACGTATAGAGCGTTGAAACACGCATTTGCATACAAATTTTGGTGACCAGCATTTTTGGTATCTGATTGGTAGGAACTGAGGGAAATTGAAAAGAAATCTGACACAAGAAATACCTCAATAGCTACATTCATTTAGAATACGCTAAATTGAAATGTTTAACGTTTCTCAGCATGGAACGAGTCCACAGATTTGGATATAGTTTTTTTTTTAAATGTTAGTCTCTCTTTCCCTTGCTCAGGGTAATGGCTATCTACAAGTTTACACCCCATTCTAAACATCCATGGCTCAGGATAGGCTTTTATTTATTGTTTAAATCCTGCCCAGCATTATCAGCGCTAGGATTGCGAGATATAAACGGATCTCTTTAGCCATCCTTAAGNAACATTGGTCATTTATTATATTTGGTTTTACTTTTTATTTTGTAGACTCTTATAAAAGTTAACTTATGCTTAGCGTTTAATGAGTTATAAGAATTCTACAAACTTAATAATAATAAATATTATTTTAAAAATGGCTATTTAAGCTTATTGGCGAAATTTTTTTTTAGAAATTCGTTTATAAAATGGTTTTGAAAACATTGTTAAAATAGTATTTAAACAATTTTTTAAAAGATTTTTATATTCTCATTAAGACGAATATTTTGGAGTTTAATTATAATTTTTGACCCTTTCCTAGCCTTATACCAAAATAAATGAAATATCCATTTTTGGATTTCTTTTCTGCCTAGGGGCAGTTTTAATAAGCATTCCGCCGATTTAAAAGAAGTAAAAATAAAGTCTTTGACTTTTTGGACGATTTCCTCCCATTTGATGATTTTGGATGATTATTGTTAGTACAAGCATATACATTAAATAATGCCTGTGCTTAAATACGTTTCAAAAATGGTCGCCTTCTATTGGCTGCTTTGAACGGTTTAGCTGCATTGTCTATCATAATAATTCGATGATCCGATTAGAAANTATATATCCTGAGTGTGAATGATATTATTATTTTTATTTTTTACCTTCTCCCTAAACCTTTAGTATTATTATTTTTCTTTGTAGCTTTTTTTATTTGGGGAAAAGTAAAATTTACTACTGGCTTTGATTGTGGGAAAGCGAAGGGATTGTCAGTATCTCGCCTAGATGGTGTATCGCTTGGGGTCGACGGAGTTGGGAGGGGTCGGCCGAGATTGGTCGGCCGGGTCCGGACAGACACAAACACGGGGGCACGGACTCTGCGGGGAGGCGGCAGGAATAGAGATGAGCGAGAGCTGACTGCATTGCGGCCGCCACCTAACTCTACCGCCAATCAATTCCCTTCTTCTCCGCAGCCATCTTATATGTCTCTATAGCCGTCCCCTGCATCATCAGTCAGCCCTCCCCCGTCTTTGGCCTCTGTCTCTCTCGATCACCTGGAGCCCTCAAGGATTTACCCGTTCCTCTTTCTTAGGATTCCCTCCCTCCGGACAGAAGCACAGAGACAGGAGTAAAGAGCTCTTACTTTTGTACGATATTGAGAAAGGATAACTGATGAAGGGGTTTCAATGAAATTTGGATTGCGCCACCGCTAGCATTGTGCCTGATATCATATCAGCTTCACGTAACATATCTAAGCTGGTCAACTTATGGGTTAATGTAATAAATCTAGTTGAACTGGGAAAGAGTTACTCCCGTTAATCGGTGGTCGTTGTGTACCCTGTATAAATGTGTTTAAATCTATATTTTTGTTATTATTTGTTATCATAATCTTATTTACTGTTTTATCTTCATTATTTCTGCCTCATATAGTTTTTTCAGACTACCAGCGTTTGTTTAATTGTATTTTTATGACGACATGTGAGGGTAAAAGTAATATATTTGAAAGGAGAGTTTTTTGTCATGGAAATGTGAACTTAGGGACAGGACGTCCTCTCTCTTCTTGATGATAGCCCTGAAGATGGCTTACAATTTAAGCCGAAACGTTGCAGATAATCCTTTTTTTTTTAAATACATTTTTTAAATTTGTGTTTTTTGGATCTACCTTGGCCGAACCCCAACTAAAA
>KZ809155.1:87631-110096 GCA_000696205.2 Oncopeltus fasciatus | reverse complement strand
AGTTGGGGTTCGGTCAAGGTAGATCCAAAACAAAAATACAAATTTAACAAAAGTGTATTTTTTTTAAAAAGATTATCTGCTAACGTTTTCTCTTACATAGCTTTCTACATTCATACTTTTGATATCACATTACATTATGGCAATTCTATATTATAATATTGTCAATTATTATTTTATTCTCATGACATTGTATTTCTACAACCCTGAAGATGGCTTACAATGTGAGCCGAAACGTTGGCAGATAATTTTTTTAAATCTAATAATAATACCTACGGTCAAAAAACTCTCCATTTAAAAATTATGATGTATCAATCCTACATATGATGTTAAATACTTAATGTAACAATTCATATGTGTTAATATAATTAAGGTATGTGTAAACGTCTTCGTTATTATCAATGGTTTGCTTCGTAAGAATAATAATTATGACTATTTTTCCTATGTGTTTTATTTTACATATCTGCTAGAAGTAAACACGTTTTATTTGTCTTGGAGTAGTTATTAATGCGCCAACATGATTTCCTTGTTGACTTTGAGTGTAAAGCTGAGGTCGTTGGTTTGAATGACGGCAACACTAATCACCAGGAACTAGCCTCTATGGAAATAAAAAGTAAAGGTTTTTTTACACGACTTCCGGAGGATCGTCCTGAAGTAGGATGAGCAATTCTGCAAGACGTTGTTGATGATGATGATGTAAGCACACGATTGCTCTGTTCGTGCATGGGGGGCTGCGTCACTCTGGCTGTCAAGGGGCATCTCCAACCTCGGACGGGGCCTCCAGCCAAGGGCACAGGTAATTCATAGGAAGCGATAAGGGGATAAGAATAGAGGCATTGGGATTCAGGAGGCGAAGAACGGAGGGCTTTTGTCGGTCAGGGTGGCTCACGTATGCGTCGAGGAGGAGTCCACTCTCTCGAGGTACAGACACGTTGAGGAAGAGGACAAACATTGGCCGATTGGCCGTCATTGCCCATCCTTGACAAATGTCTATTGTTGACAGTGGATCTCATAGAGTCATTTACTCATTCTTTGGTTAATCATATTAATATTTGCATATCTATTTGCATGTATTAGTGTATTATCTGTTAGGGTCAGTGTCTATTATTAGTATACCTATTTCGTTACTATGGTTAATAAACCAATTCTATTTTTTATTAATATTTGAAACACAAAACAATAATATACATATAATGATTATAAGCGATTATAATTTGCCCAATGTTGTAATTCGATATGGAAATAATAAAAATAAAATAATCTTGCCCATTTGAAAATGAATGTTGGAGAATCGCGTGCAGAGTCTGGCGAGGGTACGATGTTCCTGGTGTAGCGTGTCTCTCTACATGACAATATTTCTGTCATCGGTAGATCAGATATTCTAATTTTTACGTCTCCCCCCCCCCCAACCGTGAACTCAGCAGACAGGCTACTCATGATGAATTATACAGGAATAAAAACCAACAATTTCAGCGGGGATCGTTCCGATGTATCCAACGACTTTCAAGTTAGAGAGTGATGGTTATAACCTTCTCATAACCTTTTTTTCGATAGTTTTTATTTATTTATTTTTTTTACTAAAGAGTGTATGGAGACATTTTAACATGCATAATTGCATTTCTTCTAATTATTCAATTATTTAAAGAAAAATTATTATATTAATATGTCAAGAAACTCTTTCCCAAAATTTGTTCGCTTATGTTTTACGATGCGTGAAGTCCAAAAATTAAAAAAAAAAATTCTATCCTCCTAAGCAGATTTCTGAAATGGCTGAATTAATTTTAATTGAAAGTGGGAATTCGGTTCAATAATAATCCTAAAGGGGTATAAAATGATGGTTTAACTTTTATTTATAGAAACACTCTTTAGAGCAAGGGAACAGGATACAAAATCTAACTGTCTCAGCCAGGAATCGAACCTGAATCTCTTGCAATCCGGGCCGATGTGTTTTATTTTATTCTGTTCCCTTGCACTAAAGATTGTTAAAATTTACGTGGGATTAAATACCACAAAAGAAAAAAAAAGTTTTATATATATAGTGCAGTGAACACACAAAAAGATAAAATTACAAAGAGTAATATTTTCGGGGATCTCTCGCCCTTCGTCAGTGAGGAGTAAAGAGAGAATGGTCGTATACCCCCCTTCAGAAAAGGGGGGGTTTATGTGGAGATTAGCATCTTGCAGAGCTGTACCTGTCGGCCCGAACCTGTGATGCTGGAAGATGCCGGCAGATAATATTCTCTTCCTACTTCTTCGTCTTCAGTCGAGGCAGGCCTTGTCTTCGCTGTACTCTAATTACTCTCTTGACTAATTGTTTGCGTTACACAACCCCCGCTCTAGTAACCTGGGAAACGGCAAATCTTGTTTATTATATATTTCGGGTCTCCCCCCCCCCCTTCTATTCCTAAAATACGCGGGAGATTTAAATTGATTTGTACCAGAAAAATTATTGATATCTATACTTACCCGTCGATACATATCTAGTTCTTTTCATTCTGCTTTATCCTCCTCCAAGTCATTTCTGCCATACTAATTCCCGCTTGTATGACTCCTGCCCTTATCAGTCACTAATTGAGAAATATGTTTCTCCAGTGCTATGGGTGTTTACAAGAGTGGTGGATACCTGTTGGCAACCTCTCCCTCCGTGACCTAATATGGTTAAATGGAGGGTAAGAAATATAATTCTTTAGTATTAACTCCTTTATCCTGTCGGGTGTTAGACAGTCTGAATGCATTTGTTTTTTATTGGTCCTTCCTCAATTCATGCGTTCTATCTTTAGAAATGAAGCTGTAATCTGGATATTGTTATTCCTTCTGTCTTCTCATTTCCTTTCTCGAATGAATTATTTCTATTTATGCCAACGCACGGATCTCAATCACGAGTATTATATATTTATTGTGTTGTTCCCATATTTTCTGTCTGTTGCACTTTTATTTCGTTTATTCTTGTTTACTAAGGTCCTCAGATCTTTATCTTATCCACACTATTCTCTTAATTTTTTTTACGGCGTTCTTGTTCATTTGTTACGTGATCTAACACATGTTTCTCATTGAAAAGTATTTTCAATTAATTTTGTACCGTGGCGCAACAGTTGAAAAATTAAACGAATATTTTTTAAAATTTTTTCAGGCACTGCGACCCCTCAGGTTGATACTTGTCTTTATAACTTCCCCTAATACGGCCAAAAATACATACACAAAGAAAAAGTCAAATAAAAACAACAAAATAATGATCTAATTTATTCTTAAAAAATACATTTGATAGTATCAAAAATTCATAACATTAGTAACACATGACTCAATTATTTTATTGCTTAACTAATTTAAATTTTGGCAATGAGAAGTGATTGATGCATAATCTCATATTAAAAATAAAAAATTATGAAGTCCTTCTTTTCTTATTTTAAACTTTTATTTATTTATTACTTTGTTAAAAATTAAAAAAAAATTGTAATTTGATTAAAATGAAAAGTAAAAATGATATTAACATAAGGAGAGAATGTGACCAATGACACTACTCTTATGAGTTTCTATGTATATTTTTTTTTGGGCGTATCAAAACTTAGATTATTAAAGCCAGTGAAATGTTTTTTTCATTTTCTGTAGATATTTTAAGGTCAACGGATCTTTGTCGATGCTGCATTGATGAAGCTAAAAATATGCTTTGTAAAAAAAAAAAAAAAAAAAAAAAAAATTATATGGGTGTGTGTATATATATATATATATCATTTTATTTAAGCTCTATAACATTTTTATGAAAAGCGCTTATTAAGACACATATTTAGGAATATAACTGCGATTGCTGATTACTTTCTCCGCTCTTCCTTCCCGGTTAGTCTAGAGCTAGAGTTGTCAGTCGAGGCCTTTCCGTTTATTTTTCCTTTCCAAAACATTTTTGTATAATATCCTAATATTTGTATTCTATATAATTTTTGTTGCTCCTTTCCATTACGTTTAGGTCAATACAATCATTCGGTCTTACATTTTACGCTAATTGTCCGGGAGGTATAAGCTAATAAGGCTTATGAGATAAAAGCTGTCATTTATTCCACCTAATGTCTTTAAATGTCCATCATAATGTAACATAATATATTTTCTTAGTCTTCGAAGCTTCTCCTTGACGGTATTTTAATAAACGAGATAATATATTGGAGAAAATTTTTGAATGCTGTTGGACGAGTTCGTTAACGGCTGAAATCGTTCCTAGGGAGATGGGTTTGTAGAGAAAATTTTAAATCCTAATACTTTCGTTATAATTAACATAAATATAATAAAAAAATATGTAAGTAACGCAATTTGTTTACAATATTATTTCTAACATTTATATTTTATCCTCCTTTTAAAGGCATATTTTTTAAGATTGTAACGATAAGGGGTGTAATAGCCGCCTATAATGATCTCACCATTAACACTCATTACGCTCACTAACTTGTTAGATTAAATAGGTCACATTTACTCTTAACTATGCCCTTTTTTAATTAAACTTTTTGAATCGTATTAGATGATTTTAGTTGGGGTTCGGTCAAGGTAGATCCAAAAAATACAAATTTAAAAAAAAGTGTATTTTTTAAAAGATAATCTGCCAACGTTTCGGCTTACATAGTAAGCCATCTTCAGGGCTGCCTATCACGAAGACAAGAGAGGACGTCCTCTCTAGTAAGCCGAAATGTTGGTAGATAATCTTTTAAAAAATACGTCTTTTTTTAAATTTGTATTTTTTGGGTCTTCTCTTGACCGAACCCCAACTAAAATAATCTAATAACAATGTCTGCGGTCAAAAAACTCTCCTTTTTGAATCATAGATTGCGCTGCAAGAATTCTAGAATAAATTTGTGTTCTTTTATTTTAATGCTCCTTGGATTTTGTCTAGTAACTCATGAGACAATATTACTCTCTACTCAGCTGCCTAGGATTAGTGAAAAGGTTTTATTCAGGCAACCACCCTATTCTTATAAAACATTTTACTCGACATACGTATTTACTTGAACATGATTTGCTCTTGACCAAAAGTCTATGTACAAAATATTGATATATTGTGAAAAAAAAAATTATATATATAATCTGGCCCCTTTGAAAATGAATGTTGGAGAATCGCGTGCAGNATATATGTATGTATATAATTAAAACCCAGTTCCGTCAAAGAATCCAATTAAAATTTTCTCCCTAATTCCCTGCTTTCACTCTTAATATATGCCCCATATTTGGCGAAGTGAAAGCAGTATTGTGTGGTAGAACTGACAGATTTATTTTTCTAAGGATTAAAAAAAAAAAAAAAATTAAGGACGTAGCTGACTTGATGTCATTAGGTGCACTGGGTTATTTAATTCAGCGGTGACCTCCTAGGAAGGCATCTGCCTGACAGAAGAAAGCCAAAGTGGTAGATGTTGGATAAGGGATGCTAGTCCTGCTAGAAAGTGGAGGGAGTGTGAGAGTGAGAGACAGAGAGGGATCGAGAAGGGGTGGGGTGGGGGGTCTGGAGAAATCCTGGAAGGCTGACCTCTCTCATTCTGTCATTAAGAGAACCGTCTCCTATTCGGGTTCGATACCCGCGGCCGATTCAGGATGCCCTACTCAGCTATTGAGTGCCTCCTCTCTCACATGCAGTTCCAGAGATATGCTGAATTCTCCAGAAATTCAAATTTACTCGAAATAGAAAGATAAATCTCACTAATCTGATGTCTTTAGGGGGGGAAAATAAAGTCTATATCGGAGACTGAATTTAGATGATATTGAAAGACTTGTATTGTTATGAAATTGTTAAAATATCTATAAGTTAATAACTGGTACGAATTCAGCTTGAAATTTAAGAAAATTAATAATAAACTTAAGTTTTATAAATCAGTTAAGTATTGTTGTCGGTACGTCGGCCTAGAACAAGGAATATGAGTGTAATGAATGGAATAATGATCTCTTAAATGTCTGTGATTACATTTCAACCCCCTGCATGACCTAAGGGTTATAAGGACTAAGGTATAAGGTTAGGAATATAAACATATCGTCAAAAATTATATTATTAAATCTTTTAAATTTTAAGGAATCCAGTTCTCCCACTGTTGGATATTGTTAGATGACATATATATATAAACATCCATGGCTCTGGACAAGATTTTATTTCTCGATAAGAGATTGACTATGCCGTTTATTACAGCTTCAGACATTGGAGTCCCGAACGAATCCTGCTTGATATAAGNAGTTTTTAGAGTGTTAAATTGTGTTTAATTTGTTTTTAAATAATATATTGATTAGTTTAGTTGTTTCTTTTTTTTTAAATATTAATTTCTAATGTCATTTTAATTATCATTACAGGTGAGTACAATTAGCTGCATTCACAAAATATTTTCTGGTTACTATTCCTGTGGTAAGTTTATTTTTATAACCTCTTACATTATTAAGATCTAGGAATTTTTTTTTTTTTTTTAACGTATTGATACTGCTCATCAAGTTCACCAAGATAACTCGATGATGCCCTTCTAACGTGGTTGAAGGTTGCCGGCTTAGCCTTGGAGATTATACTGTACTCCAGAGACAAGAGTTAAAAACTTAGACGAAAATAAAATAACTCCCTTAAATTCTGTACATTATTTTATGTTTTTTATTTCCGAACTTTAGGGTAGAAGTGGCTGATTGTTAGAGATGTAATAATCAGTCAAAAGACTTTGCTACTTTATATTGGCGTCACTGAAAGTATTTTCTGCATCGTCTGTGTTTCTGTTTATCCGAAAGTATTCCCATGAGAAATGTATCTGCTGCTGCCTTTATGGTAGCGCCGTTTTAGCTCCTTGGGATTGGAATTGGGAACGACATTCCTCTCGCCCCTCGGCTTGACGTGTTCAGATCGTGCACGTTATCCAGCTGGCAGATTGCACGGACTCCAGACACTTCCGGAAGGATGAGCTTGTAGAAGCGCGCATGACTGGGCCAGCTCCAGTGACTGATGGTTCTGAACCCCCCCCTTGACGTAACCCCTCCTGAGGAGGTCAGCACTACTTCTTGTGCCTCGCGTAATCGCAGCAATTCGCTTCCCCATTGACGAGCCAGATAATAATCCTCGCTTTATTGCCGCAGTACTTCAACGACTTGAGGCCTCTCCATCCTGTAAAACGGCAAGGTCTGGCGTTCAGGATGGCTGCCTACCCAGCTGGCTGGCTCTTCCTGGTGTCCAAGGACATTCGTTTAATCTTTGCTCTTTTTTATATTTGGCTTTTAATTGGGCATCCAAATATATGCATAATTACTGGCATTCCACTTGTAATAATACCTCCGAAAATGGTAACCTGATTAACCATTTATAGGACGTGAAATTTTATTTCATTTTAAGAAGAAAAAAGTCTCCCAACAAGCCGTATAGACCCGGTGGAAAAATGTATGATAAGGAAGTTTTTTTTTGTTCTTTTTTTTCGACACACTAGAGAAGGTGTTTGGCCAGCACACCATTCTTGCCGCCTGATTTTTTCCCTTTCAAAGAAATATGGTTTATATTCGATGATTTTTTTTTTCCTATTCAATGAAAAATGGTTCCCTTTCCCTCTATGACCCTAAGTGATTGAAAGGGAGGATAACACTTATTAAAAAAAAAAAAAAAAAAAAAAATAATGGTTCTTAATCATTGCTGGGTGTTCTATGAGCTCACCTTGAATTCTCTGGGTCCTTACTAATAGAGGAAAAGATAGAAAAAGTAACTGTGCACTATAACCATCCAGACCACTATACCAGTACAAAGGGGAAGCAAAAAAAAAAAAAACTTTTAAGAATGAATTTACTAAATTTGATGTCAAAACTTATACTATTTGTTTGTAAATGGTTTAAATTGGTCGAGGGTAAGGGGAAACCAAGTAGAAAAATCATCAATATCCTCAATACTGTGTGAGGTAGAAAATAATGTACTTATTATATTTTTTTTAAATGTACATTATTCATATTCTTCTTTTATAATTTATTTTTTATTTTGATAAAAAGCATTTAAGAAAGATATTTAAGAATTTTATTTTGAGTATTGGACCTTATTTGTATGGCATAGGAATCAAATCAGAATTTAAACATTTCATTACGTTCCCCTGAATGAATTTAGTTAGTTCAAATCAGATAAAAGGGGGAGATGGGTGAAAAAGGTTTAGATTCATAATCAATCGAGAGAAAAAAAAAGTTTCGCTCTTGTTTAGTATACAAATTCTTTATTTAATATAGTAGGTTTTAAAAAAAAAAACATTTTTTTTTGTTATTTTATAATATTTTTATGAAAAATGCTTATTAAGGTAGATTTTTACGCATTATTTATTTATTAACATTTGATATGCTTATTATATGTCTACTAAGACTAAGGGCATACCCCACTTCATCCTTCAAAAAGCACATAGCCCACCTCTTTTGGAGAAGATTGTCCTCGCCGGTTTATACGATGAAATTCCTCATACTCTCTTATGTATGTCCAACATTAATGGTACAAAGGAAATCTGCGTAGTTTACGTAGCTCCTGCGTCATAGGGGGGGGGGGTCACTAATACACCTCTAATAATCTCTTCCGGACATTTTCTTTTTCTCCTCAGAAGGGATTAGAAACGGGTTTACTAATGCATCTCCCATCTTCTCGGCTACAGCGTACACTCACATCTGGGAGTAATAGTAGTATTTACTAACCATGAATGAAGGACTATTATCTTCTCATTGGGCACGTTACTTTCTACCCCAAAATGCATGGTTATTAGCATACAATTAGTAATTAATACCCCCTCAATTAACACGATTAATTAATTAGCAGGCGTTCCTTTCACTCTCTTGTTGACTCCTAAAAAAATGAGACTGCTCTGATCATTAGCAAGATACTCGAATTCTAACTAGGTAGTCCAACCTTTTGAAAAGGTTACAATACTAGATTAAACGAGAATCATCAATTTTCCGATCTATTTAATCTCTCTCCGACCATCTTCATTCATGGATTGCTAATGTTTAAGTTATTATTCACACATGATATTATAATTAATTTTAATTTAGCTTAAATTAGCTCCAATGCAATAAATGAATTAAATATAAAACTAATAGCATTCTAATGGTAACAGATCAGTAATGAATGACTATAGGTTTGATTCGTAACTCTGTATTCCAACTTGATTCTTCCTCGACACAATGGGCTTTCACCTCGTTGAACAGTCGCATGCCAATGAACCTCCGATGACACAGTTCTCTTACGACTCCAGCCTGGATCCGAATGTCCCTTAATGCGACAGCCATGAAGCTCTGCCGAAGTATTAATTAATTAATGAAGCACTATTTGTGGGCTCTAGTACTCCTGAAGATGGCTCATTTATAGCCGAAAACCTTTGAGAATTCTTAATATTATTGGAGGCATAGACAGATACTGATTTTATTTAATTAACGAAGCAGTTTTCATCTATAAACGTTATACGCTTCAAAACATTTTTTTTTTTAATTTTATTTATTTATTATGTGTCTATTTATATAAAAATATTTAGTAATATGATTGCAATTCAGAACTAATGATAAAAAAATGACATTCGCCAGTGGAGACAAGGTGATTTATGACACCACTCTCAAACGAAACATTTTAATTTTTTATTAGATGTTTTTTGTTGGGTTTAGGTCAAGGTAGATAAAAAAAATATAAATTAAAAAAAAATGTTTATTTTTTTAATTATCTCCCAAAGTTTCGGCTTACAGTGTAAGTCATCTTAAGGGCTATCATGAGGGCGAGAGGGGACGTCGTGTCACTAAGAATCCATTTTCATGATCTGAAATGTTCTCCATTTAAACATTTTAATTTTTTTTGTGTCTATAACTTAGAAAATTTTGTGAACAGACCCTCTAAATATTCTGTTCTTTACATAATAAATATCTGAGTAAATAATCTATATTTAGAGTTAAAAAGTAAGTAATTAATATTACTAAATAAGACCCGTATGATTAGGGATGAATGTGACTGATAGCAGGTAAACTGTCATTTACAACTTCCGATTCCCGACAGTGAAAGTCCAGCAGGATGGGAATTGCTGGAGAGGGATTGGCTTAAGAGTTTTAGGGGATCAGTCAATCTGGAATAGAAGGTGGAGAATCAGGATTGGAGAAGGTTATGTACAAAAAGGTTAATATAAGCATGTAGGATGGGATTAGAAAGAGCTGAATTTATAATTTTTGTTTAGCAGAGCTATTGATAACACGATGTGACTCTTAAGAAATTTCAACTGACCTTTACCGATGCTAACTTGAAGAAACTAAAAGTATGGCATGCCTTCTTAATTTATATAAATATTGAAACACCAAGTTCTCTATTAAGGTTATTCTTTTTATTGCAAACCCTCGAAATTTTTTAAATATTTTAAATCGAATTATTAAGATTGAGGGTTTTAGAGTAATAACAAAATTTATAATCTTATATGGAGAAAGGATAGTCAGTAATTCGGTCTTGGTAGTTGAAGAATTAAAAAATAATTTGTTACCAAAAGAGTTTATATTTTAGCCAACGTTTCGGCCTGAATTTCAGGCTTTCGTTGGGGCTGATTATGAAGAAAAAAAAACATATAAAAATAATATAGAAACATGTATAAATGTCATAATCTAACCAATGAATAAATAAATTAAACGTTAGCTAAAATGGAAACATTTTTGGTAGCAAATTAGTTTTTAATTCTTCTATTACCAACACCGAATTCCTGACTATCTTCACTTCATGAAACTTGACGGTGAACAAATTTATAATCTTATATTTTGTTTTAATTTAAGTTAGGAAACCATTTATGAAAACTTTACAGAATATGGACGATACATATATTTACATAATTTGTTCTATAAATTTTTCGTAATTTTTAAAGTAACGAAGGTATTTAAAAAATATATCTATATTAGGCTACTCTATATTCTGCCCCTAAACACATTAACTATTACATTAAAAAGAGAAAAGTACTTAACAAAAATATTTAGATGTTTATGTTAATAAACTATATTTTGAAGCAAAAATACAAAAAAATGTTTAAAGTTATTTTAATTAAAGAAATAGTACAAAATTGCAAGTACTATTACATTACAGTCATACTTCTGAAGAACTGACATGTTTTAAACGCTAATATCTTCATTTCCTCGAGGGAAATCTGTCAGAAAAGCTTAATAAATTATTCTGTATTCACTGTTAGAAAGTTCAATATTCTCATTAAGTAGCTTATAAACCTTTCAGATATAGAGTCATCCAATCAATCAATTCCATCAGACTTTCAGAAAAAAGGTAACAGTGATTTACCTTCTCTGATTGTAGTCTAGCAAATGCCTCCTTTAGCTCTAATACGAATGAAATCGTTCGTGAACTCTCTCCAATGAGTGCGCGTCACTGTCTGTTTTCCCCCCAGCCATGGAAGTAAGGAAACGGTGTTGGCGGGATATGCACTTTGTTAAATTACATTGATAGAAATGAGGAAAGAGGCCACAAAATAGTTCGGACGTGGAAGAGTGTAATACAATTGCGGTAAGGATAGTATAGAGGAGCTGTTTGTGTTAAATTACCTCCTTTTGAAGTACATAATAGTTTAGCTCTTATGTAGAAAATGAAACATTCGCGGCTGCGATATATATAATTCATGAACATTAGGGATAGAGAGTGCAGCGAACACACAAGAAGTAGAATTTTCGGGGATTTCTCGCCCTTCGTCAGAAGTACTGTGCCTCTGAACCTCCCTTTTTTTTACAAGTTGGCGCCTACAGGATGATCTCCAGNACACACACACACACACACACACACACACACAAAAAAGAGTAAATTTTCGGGGATTTCTTGCTCTTCCTCTCTTCACTCCTCATTGAAGAAGGGCGAGAAATTTACTCTTTGTATTTTTTTAATTTTTGTGTGTTTACTGCACTCTTTATACCATTTGTCCTTATGTGTGTGTGTATGAGTGTTTACTATGAGTAAAAGGTTTGTCTCATGCTTTCTGTATTTCTGTGAATTCACTTGATTCTTGTGATTTCCAGTAAATTCTAGGGGAGGAATTAGTGCTCATCTCATTGATACTCCCAGAGAAATAATGCGAGAATGTTGGACCCCATTTTCAAGGCATAAAATACAGACTATTGTGGGAAATTCAATCTTAGCAGCAGGGGTTCTGAAACAGATGACGTCATACACTACCCTTTTGCAGACTATTGTACATAAGGGCTGGTGTATAGTCCAAGGGCAGGCAGAAGGATCACAAAGATGGAGCCAGTAGTGTTAGTTATGTTTGACACAGTAGGGACATACACTAGTCCAGGCTGCAGGAATTAGTGCCCTAGATTGTTTGGGGTTCCCTTACAGGAATAATAGTGGGTACATTTTTTTTGTAAATACACTTTTTATTTATTTTTATTTTATACATATCTTGACCAAACCCTTCTTCAATCGTGTAAGTTCGAGTCCTGGCTGGGACAGTTTGATTTTTTATTCTGTTCCCTTGCACTAAAAATTGTTATGTGTAAGTATTTTGATGTTGGTCTTATGGAGTAAATTCTTTAGGTCTTATTTTGACGTAGGAAATCGGCCGATTGACTGAATCTCAATTCTCACTTATAGGATTCCTGTTTAGACTGTTACCCAAGTATATGATTTTATATATGTATATATATATTTTTTTTTGGTAAAAGAAACCAAACTTGTTTTATAATTTTAACTGAAAT
Organism: Oncopeltus fasciatus; assembly: GCA_000696205.2. Taxonomy (NCBI): domain Eukaryota; kingdom Metazoa; phylum Arthropoda; class Insecta; order Hemiptera; family Lygaeidae; genus Oncopeltus; species Oncopeltus fasciatus. Next base: position 97,451 of record KZ809155.1, on the reverse strand, counting down.
ATTTACTTGACAGACATGCATGTCCATGGCAGATATTCGAGGAACTTATTATGCAAATGAGAAAAAGATCTAGTATCGTGCAGTAAATAAATTACTTTTGAAAATAATGATAGAATGTAGTAGTAGGCGCAGATAGGAGTCTGGGTCAGATAGTGGCGTCCTGTCAGAGTATCGCTGTTCCTGTCTACGGGGAAGGCGGGTAATGGCGGACAAGAGGTGTACCCACATGTTTTCTTGCCTGCCGAATGAATTCTGACGAACCAGCTGGAGGAATAGCTAAGTAGGAATTTCCAGGTTCTGGAGGAGAGCGGACATCGACATCCATAAAAAAAAAAAAATCCTACTTTTTGAGCAATTGTATCCGGACTGTAGCCGAAAACTAGGTTGCCCTGCCTATAAAGGGAGTGTAGAAAAAATACTTTCACGTTATAATAAAAATTGTATATCTCATGTCTAAAACTTCGCCAACTAGCATTTAATAGGAAAATTGACATGACAAAAAAAAAATGTTTTGAATACAACTCGACCGATCCTGAATTAAAGAAACTTTAAATAAGTTTAGTTAAAAATTTTATGTGTTTTTATACGGTCTGAAGTCCAATAATGTTTAAAATTTAAAAAAAAACATATAAGATATTTAGCATATATTTGTTATAGCTGTTAAATGAATTCGTTAATGGCTATTTTCAGTTGTGAATGATGGTGGGGAGGGGGTTAAAGGGTGAATAATTTGTAAAATCGTAAATATCTTTAATTACTGTTGGAGATAAGGAAAACAAATTATCCATAATTTGAATTCCATAATTTTTTTTTTTTTTTTTACAAAGAAGCATTAAGGCTTTAAGAATGCAATTTTTTTAATGATGTGTGGGTTTTTTTATCAACCTTTTTACCGAATCTTTAAATACTATTTAAGTCACAAATGGAGAGTTTTTCTTATTTTTTTCCCCCCACCGTAGATATTATTATTAGATGTTTTTTTGTTGGGGTTCGGTCAAGGTAGATTAAAAAAAATACTAATTTAAAAAAAAGTGTATTTTTTAAATTATCCGCTAACGTTTCGGCTTACATTGTAAGCCATCTTCAGGTCTGTCATGAAGGCGAGAGAGGACGTCGTGTCCCTGAGAACACATTTTCATGTTAGTCACGTTGGCGGTTAATTTAAAAAAAAACATACATTTTTAAAAATTTGTAATTTTTAGGATCTACCTTGACCGAACCCCAACTAAAATCATCTAACAATAATATCTACGGTCAAAAAAACTCTCCTTTTGAGTCTTTGACATTGTTTTTGCGGGTTAAATCGTTTGTATGTGAGGGCAATCTGTTGCAGGTCGTGAGAGAGGAACAGACCAGAGTGCTGATAGAAGCCGTCCAGAGGAATGACCCCTCGAGGATCCGAGCAGCCATAGACAGGGGTGCCGACGTCCATGTGAGAGTGACGGACAGGGCGACACTGCTACACAAGGCTGCGGGCGACGGCTGCGTGGAGGCTCTCGGCTTGCTGCTGAAGGCCGGGGCCNAGTAATAGTAGATCATTGAAGGGCAATCAACTTCTAGGTTATTACGCCCTATAAATATCCTTTAATATGTTTACTATAAATTAGTTAATAAAATACAGGAATCAGGATTATTTCGACCACTATAACAACCTAAATTAATGGTTGTTAAATAAACTAAAATAGTAAATAATATCTCATTCTTTAATTTAGATTTTCCAGGCTATACCTGCTTTTTTAAGAAAGTATAAATAAATATATTTTTATAGTATTTTACTTTATTTGACGTTCATATCATGGTATATTTTAATGAAGAGTCTTGTTAAATATATTATATTTGTCGTATACTTTATATTGTAATTTTTTTTGTATTTTCTTCTTTCTCTAACATATATTTTTTAGAATTAACTTGCATATTTATATGTATTACTTATAGAATCTAAGTGAGCATTTATTAATTAATTAAATTAGAACACTGTGAACTAATGCCAATTATTGGTTTTTCTTCAGGAAAAAAAAATTAATGGATAAATGGGTTAGTGGTATTTGAAGAGGGGTACCGTTATCCTTGAAAGGCTAAAGTAAATAATTCAGATGAATTTACTAAATACTTGGGGCTTTGTAGATCTATTCGCATGAAAATAAATAATTAAAAGTCGACAATCATGGATGTATTGACTAGATTGGAGTTGCAGTTTGACGTCAAGTGGTCCTGTCTTGGGAAGAGGCGTTAGGAATTGACATATTCCTGGAGGAATGGATTGGTATCAAGTGCCCCTTATCGGGGACTCCCTCTGCTAATGGCGTCCTTACTTCTGGCGTGGCGGGGTATTGACTGTCGCAGCTCTTCCCAGAGGTGAGCCGATATGCGACAATCACCAACGCTCCAAAGTCCAATGTAGCCGTCCAACTGGGTCATTTCTTCTTGGCACCGCCAGCTCCTTGGCTGATCGCACGGTGGATTTGGGCTGGCCTCAGTAGTAGAGGATTTCTGGCGGGCTTCGGTCAAGGTTGGACCAAAAAATACAAATACATTTTTTTAAATGAGTATTTTTTTGTATTAACTGCCGACGTTTCGACATCTTGTCATCTGGATTAAATATTCATGACTCAGTCATTATAGCCCTGAAGATGTCTTATAATGTAAGCCGAAACGTCGTCAGATAATTAAAAAATACTCATTTTTTGTATCAACCTTGACCGAACCCTAACATTAAAAACATCTACTGTCAAAAACTCTCCATTTGGTACTCCTAAGTGTGTCCCTCTGGGGTTTTCTTGTCCATAAGTGAGTTAAACAATGCATCACGAGAGTACTTGCTGTTGTTCTTGTGCGTATTGCTCGAAGCAAAATAAATATTGAAAATGTCTTCGCTCAGTTTTAAGTACGGGGAATAGTTTTCACTCGTAATTCATTTGGATTCGACTCATATTCTAGAGGAGAAATAATTTAATAACGAATATTTAAATTAATATTATTAAAGCTGTAGGCCTCCATGTTGTCCAAGGTAAATCTATTTTTAGGTTTTCCTACGTTTTCTGGATATGTTAAGACGTTATTGTGGAAGTAAAACAATGAGGTGCATATATTTACCTTAATAGAGGAAGTGATATATGTTTTCCCCCGAAGTTGATGATATCAGTAATAGGGTTGTTGGTGAACATTTACAGAGAGATCCTTGCGAATGTACATTCATGTACTTCAGACATGCTTACTTACTTCGTACTCCCTTTACTTCCCTTCGAAGGAGATTTGCCTAAAGTTGCTGAGGGCCAATAGCTCTTGTTCCTTCGAGCAGAACACCCTTCCCTAGGACCCTAGTGTCCGCTCGCACCCTACAAAGCGTCCAATCCTGAATCCAATCCTGACCACCGCCCCTTCGGCTTTGTCCCTTCACTCTCTTTCTCTCACCCTATCTCCTTCTCACTCTTCGTTTTTCCTTTCAGATTCATACACAATAATTCATTTTGTAGTAATTTCATGAATTCCCAAGCTGATTTGATCAAGATGGAGAAATGCATTAGTTATAAATTTTATAAACAAAGCCCTTTGTGGCTAACAACAATTTTTTCCTCTGAATTTCCTTCGAAATTTATCTGTAGTTCAGTATTTTACCTAAATACCTTGATGGAGCACAAAGCTTGGCTTGTAACTATACTTTAACCTTCTTGTTTTGTATATCTGACGCTCCTTTTCTTTTCAAGCGAAATCTCTACTCTTTTAAATCAATTATTTATAGATCAATCTCAGAATATAAGTAGGGGGGCTGCGTAATCAAAACTGATTTACCATATTTCATTAAAGATGGCTATCAATTAGAGTACATAAAGAAATTTTATTTTAAACCAGGAGGTGACAATAACTGTAAAAGATATGTTCATTGACATTTCTTGTCAATACATTCTAGACATTTCGGGAAGGTTTAGTGAGGGAAGAATTTATAAATTCCTTCCTCCATTGTTATATATATATATGTATGTATTGTATGTATTATTTTTAGCACCTATATAGGATAGATGAAGATCGTTTGAAATTAAGAGAAATCTGCGTCATTGTACCAACGTACATATTGCTTGGTTTCTCTATGGTCAATCTGCTCATAGTGATAAAACTGAGAAAAAATATTTTCCCGGATGGAAACCGTGTACATTTTGCAAATAGTTTTAAATAATTAAATTAAATTTATAATTTTTAGGAAGCAATATCTCATAAATAATCCTCCTTATAAAAATTCCTGATATGCTCATATTAGTAATAATAATTTAAAAAAAAGTAAAATTGGAAAAAGTTTTTCAAGATATATTGAGAAAAAAAAGAAAATAATTCTGGTAGATGATCCATTAAAATAGCTCAGTTACATGTGTAGAGTGTATGAAGCATATATTTTATAACCTATTTCAGAAGAGCTATAAACTTCCATTGCATGCAGCGGGTGGATGATCATGAAGGCAGTGTTTCCAGGCACTTCTGAAAGAAATGCAGGCTGATGATGCTAATTCCGTCCACTTTCTTGCGGACCCGAGCTTCTTTTTAATTCATTTCATCATACTCCACGTTTAATGATCCATTACTTCTTCAGGGCATTAAAGCCCCGTCGTTAGAGAACCTTTCATATCTTCCCCGGCTTCTTCTTCCTCTTGATAGCGACAGCAATGTAACTCGTGTCCTTTTCATTCGTCCAGCTGTGCCCTGTCTTTACGCCCCACGGGGATTATGACGAAACAAAAGCGTGCCTATGGGGTAAGATCATAAAAACCCCCATGGAAATTCATGCTGGTAATATCATGCATGAGAAATACCTTCTCGGAGGAGGTGCGCTAGATAAGCAGATTTCCCAAGCTCCCTGAAAGATTCTAAAGCATAAAGGGATAGTGAAGGGAAACTGTTGAGGCTGGCCCTATACCGACCTAGAACGGGAGGTTCGGGGAGGACACTCAATCGTTATTAATTTTTTTTTTTTGTGTATTTTTCCACTCATCGTGTTTTACATATTATTATGTAACACTCATAATACCGAAAATATTGATATGTAATTAATTTGGCCTCCCCTTCTTCGATTTCAACCAGAATGAATATGCTTAACAATTTATAAAAGCAAGCCCCAGTACGGAATTTATTTTGAGGCCAACCCGACCAGCTCTCGAATTAATATTTTAAAAAATTTGTCTCTGTAAACTTTTTTTTTATTTCATTTTCTCGTTCTATATTTATTATTGTTTTTAATTTTTTTTTCATACCTCATATAATAAGGAAGAATTAACGGTTTTTAGTTTTTATATATAGTAAATGTCCTCCTTTCCTGACCGATTTGAGCCATTAAAATAATCAAACTAATCATTCAGTTTGGAAATTGTAAAAAAAAAAAAAAAATACAAACTTTGTTCTGAGATGATTTTAGTTGAGGTTCGGTCAAGGTAGATACAAAAAAGACAAATTTAAAAAATGTATTTTTTAATAAAGGATTATCTTCCGACGTTTCGGCTTACATTGCAAACCATCTTCAGGGCTATCATGTAGATGAGAGAGGACGTCCTGTCCCTAAGTCCATCAGTCATGGAAATGTGAACTTAGGGACAGGACGTTCTCTCACGTCTGCATGATAGGCAGCCCTGAAGATTGCTATCAATGTAAGCCGAAACGTCGGAAGATAATCCTTTATTAAAAAATACATTTTTTAAATTTTTTTTTTGGATCTACCTTGACCGAACCCCAACTAAAATCATCTCAGAATAATATCTACGGTCAAAAAAACTCACCTTTTGAAAATACAAACTTTGGTTTCTTCGTTTACACACATATATAATGCCCCATGTTTCAGAGAAATATATCGTTAAATAGCTGAATAAAATTAAACTCATTTAAATCTATAATGTGTTGATTTTTCGAAGAAAAGTTAACTATTTAGTACAGCTCGAAATTCTCTTTACCAAGGGCGTGTTTTCCCAGGGGAAGTCTTTTAAAATCTTTCAAGAAAACCTTTTTTATTATACACTTTTTTGTTTATTTTAGCTTTTATAAAAATCTTCCGTTTGAGTTCAAAGGAAGAGTTTTCGACTGTGGAGATTATTAGTAGAGAATTTTTGTTGGGCTCAGCCAAGGGTGTCCATCTTAGAATTGTTTCCTAATTTCCAAACATTTGATCCAGGTGACACGACGTCCCCTCTCGCCTTCATGATAGGTAGGAGTGGTGAATTTTTCTACCCATTTTGTATTTGTTTTTCCACAGCATTTGATACCACATTACTTTCAGTTATAGCAATTATATGTTATAATAATATAAATCACTTAATTTTTTTATGTTTTTCTTATGATATTGTATTTCAAAAGCACTGAACATGACTTATAATGTAAGCCAAAAAGTCAGGAAATAATAAAAGTACACATTTTTTTTTTCATTTGTATTTTTTGGATCAACATTGACCGAACCACAAGAAAAATTCTCCACGAATTGTCCATTAGTTTTGCTAAGTATACATTTTCCGAGTTACTACTTGTAGAAGGGATGTCGAAAGCCCCTTATTCAAGCACCGTGCTTGTGCCAGGATATTTTATCACCTTAGATAGGCCCATACTCCGCCCACTCGGTCAGGATCAGAGAACTGTATCTGAGTCAGACTTCGTTCCTGCATACGCGTAAGACGTCCTGGAGGAATTCCCATGTACTCCCACGTCGATTGTATTCAGATTCAGGTCTCTCCCCATCCTCGCGTCGAAAATAGACTCTCAAAGGCCTTTCGAGGACACCCCACGGCTCCAAGCATGAACCCGAGTAGAGGAAAAACTGAGTATTCCAAGCAGACTTCCCATGTCCTATTAGAGTTCGTTATCGATGAAGAGTCAATGTTGGAATTTAAATTTAACAAGTCCGAGAGTAATAATTAATGTATAATTTTGAATGGACCATATTTTTAAATTCTTAAATGTAGAATCAGTGAAAATCCGTTGAAATTTTTAAAGATTTGCGTCAATAACATGAATAGCTTCGTTTGCCAACGGTAAAACATACTAATACTCCGATACTTCCATAACACTGGGGAACAATTTGAAACTCAATTTCTGTTGAGTTTGACTTTTTAGCTGTTTTTTATAAAATTAGAAATGCTGGTTTAAAAAATGTTTTTAGTTTTTGTCTATCACATCACGTTCGTTTTCTATGTGGGTGGGGCACATATTGGTGTAGATCTGCCTGTTACACTGTGGTGAAACGTTGTGTGTCGGTAAGCAGTATTTAGTATTTCGTAACGGAAGTGTACAGAACTACATAGTGTGTTTGAACTGAAACGTTTCCTTATTTTTGTTTGACCTAAATAGTTTTAGTGACCTGAAACTATTTCCTTATCTTGAACTGAAAACAGCCCCAATTCGTTTTGTTACCTATGTGGCAGTTTTATTATTCCCAGGCAAAGGAAAAACATCAGTACATTTGTCAGACAAGCATATTTTGCCTATTTTAAAGTGAAACTTGGTGATCAAGATAAAGCATGGGCACCTCATAAAGTGTGTAAACAGTGTGTTGAGGGTTTACGGATGCGTACCAAGGGAACACATGCTAAAATTCAACAATTTTGTATATACGAACTCGATTTAACTTACATTAAATATTTTGTAAACTGTATATTCGGTACGATTTTACATTATGTTCTTTTAAATGCATGATTTTTATAATTTCTGAGGATATCCAGTAGTTTAGGAAGTTGACGTGATAGACAAAATCTGAGGTTATTCTCAGATTTAGACACCAAGAACTAGTGAAAAAACAGTGTCAGATCTAACTCAACAAGAAATCTGTTCCCGAGTGTAATTCTATGGCAAATATATTACATTTTTAAATATCATCTCAACTTAAAATTATCCAGCTTTGTCAATTGTTAGTTTACAGCTGGCAGAGCCTGCATGAAGACACACTTCGAGATTATTCGCTGACAGGGTTGTTCTTCGTTTCAAGCGGACTTATACAGGAATTGTCAGCTGCGCTAATTCTGCTGTGAAAATACTAAATTTCAGTTTTTAATTTTAGGGAACGTAGGACTGACACTATGAAATACGGGGGAATTAGTATGTGAACTTCTCATCCTCCAGGACAATTATTTCTGTGAGCTTTCCTAAAATTCTTAAAGTAAATGAGCTGAATCTACAACGTACATATCTCATTGTAGAAAATAAGTTTTGCCATATATCTTTTTAGACATTTTGTGATGTGGTACTATTTTGCCAAGTTCTTGTGCTTTCAAAGATAATAACTTCTCCCTAAGTCGTAAGAAGAGGGTCCTTATCCCTTCCGCTCGATTTCAGCCATTAAGGAACTTATCCTTGACGAGGGAATACATTTGGCTCCCCCAGGTCTGGCGCTGCGGGTTCGAATCCACCCTGCGCTAAATTTATCAAAAAATTAAAAACTTGCCAAATGCTATTAGTGTTTAGAATAACTGTTTATAAATTGTTCTTAAAATGGAACTCATCCACTAAAGATACCTAATGTGTTTTTAGCTTAGAAACTATGGTTATGCGTACAAATATATACAATATATATATATATATATGGCTTACATTGCAAACCATCTTCAGGGCTGTAAAAATGTGTGTCCGGCCTAATTGCAAATTGCAATACTTCAGTAAAAATNATATTATACTATAATATGGTAATGAACGGTAAAATTGTTTTAGTGTTGAAAGATTACGTACTTTATGAAACCATTTATTATAATAGTAAATAAAAACGTAACTATATTCATCTTTCTTTAAGTGACCCATGGAGAATTACCAAAAAAGCCAAAAAGGCTTTTTATTAGGCTTCATCACTGATTTAGATCTGTACCGTCCAAAAGAGAATAAAAATCTCTAAATGAATTTTTATTGATAGTAGAACAATATTTTCATTTTAATTTATTCAAGTTGATTAGTTTCAAATTGTACTGTTATATAAATTATATTTTAAATAATTAATTGTTAATTCCAAAGGATATTTATGTAAACAAATAAATAAAAATAAATATATAAAACAGATCTCTGTTGTAGAGTCATTCAGTCATACATTTTCCAACTGGGGAGCTGGTCCAGTTCGGAACTTATCGCTGACATTCCCTCTCCATTTTTCTAAGATGATTTTAGTTGGGGTTCGGTCAAGGTAGATCCAAAAAACACAAATTTAAGAAATGTATTTTTTTTTAAAGGATTATCTGCCAACGTTTCGGCTTACATTGTAAGCCATNAAAAAATACATTTTTTAAATTTGTGTTTTTTGGATTTACCTTGACCGAATCCCAACTAAAATCATCTAATTTAAATATCTTTGTTTACTGAGGTTTATGTAAAAATGTTTTGAATATGACAGCTATAAAATTGCTCATTATGTTATGTCGATTTTCAAATTGTTCTCCCATGTCATTATCTTGTTTCAGGGGAAAAAAAATATTTTATGAGCACAATTTTAGAATAATAAGCTTTGATTTAAAGCTATAACTTTGAACCCATATTTTAAGCTTCTCGCATACAGGATCAGGAATGAATTTGAAAATATCATATAAGCATTGAAGGTAGGACTGTGAATGGACGAATGTGAATAGCTTGATTTCCCTCGAGGATATCTTAAATTAATTCTAAAGCCGCTTATATTGATCCTCACGAAAAATGGGATAGTATATGATCTCGGAGAGGAGTATGTTCTCGAATTCCCGATAAGATGTGTGTCACTGGTCCGCGTTCTCCATATTTCGGCAATGTCTTTTCTGCCGGAGCCGTACGAAATTGCGAGTAGCTCGTTCCTGACCTGTTAGGGGTTGCAGGAAAAGTGGCTTACATCTCACAACTCCCCCCCCCCCCC
>KZ809155.1:66962-78924 GCA_000696205.2 Oncopeltus fasciatus | reverse complement strand
CCTTCTCTCTCTCTCCCCCCACTCATCTTTTTAAATTTGTATTTTTTTAATAGAACCCCAACTAAAGTTATCCAATAATAATATCTACGGTCAAAAAAACTCCTTTTGAATATACAATAGATTTTACATTTTTTTAAAATTGTTCCAGAAGAGTTTATATGTGTATATATATATTTATATTTACATAATGTGGTTATGTTTTCTTCCTTGGAATAATAAATTAAATGTAAATATAATTTATTTATTATTTAACCACCTAGTCTTTAGAATGTTATGCAATATATTCTGTAAGTTCTTCCTTCTTCCCTGTCATTTTCTTCTTTTAATATCAAATTTGTCATTTACTCTTAACTATGTTTATCTTTAATTAAATAAAACAATCTGGGAGTCTGTATAATTTGCGCAACTCTTGCCTGACGGTATTTCTCTAACACTGTACATCATATCCATGCACCAGTTACACGAGTTCTACTGTACATTAATGGGCGAATAGTGTTTATTCTGCATTGATTTTAAGCATGTTCTCAGATAGTCCTCAGCCATAATTCTTATCAGCTATTGCGATGAATTTGCCTATGAAATATTTACTTTACTTGAGCATAAGACATCCGAAAACAGTCAGGGAAACATTGTTTGCAGAATATTTATCATTACAGAAACATACACTCATAATTTTTTTTTTTTTTTTATGCATTTAATTAGGAAGGAAATCTACTTATAACAAGTTCTGGGGAATGACGCCAGTATCGTTTATATGTAAAATAATGTCTGCCCTTACCTAAAAATAACGAAGGCCATTTACGTAAATGATGAAAATGAGATTCTCCAGGAGAAGACGAAGAACAAGAGAGGGGGGAGGGGGACTGGTAAAGTTGCAGTGTTGCCAACTGCTCGGCGAGGTGTTTTGTGTTATTAAATTTTTCGCATAAATCCAGTCCCCTCCCCCTCTTATTTTTGCTGCTCGCTAGCAATATACTAGCACTTAACAAGGAGTAGCCTGGTGCCTCCACTCTCATCTCTCTCCTGAGGGATTTTTTCTTCTTCCATCCTATCTGCTTTGAGATACTCCCATAAAGGGGGGTCACCACAGTGTCATCCCGACAGGCTTTTAAACGTTATGGCTCTTCTAGAAAAAAAAAAAAAAAAAAATGAAATCGCTATTACTGTAGAACTTGATGCGATGGGTTCTTCGGTTATTTATGAAAATTGGTTTTCGAAAGCCTTAGAGAAAAAATGAATTTACTCAAACCACATAAATTCAGTGAATTTCTCAGACATCAGGACTATTACTTACACTTGAGAAGCACTATTCATTTTTAGATTTCTGAATAATTAATAACATATTTGTTTTAATGTTGCGCTCCAAGATTTGTTTAGTTTTCAAATATATTTAGTTTATTAAACCATTGAAATGTTTTCATATTTTTTTTGATATTCTAGTCACTTCTCGTTACTACCAATTCTACTGGTTTAAAAATAAAAATGATATTTAATTAATCTTCTTCTAAACACCTAGAAACTTGATTTTTAAATGAAATTTACGACAGCATCTAAGACAATTTTTTTTTTTTTTTTTTAATTTTGGGGATATGTGAGGTTGATGGTGCAATTAAGACAACAAGAAATATTTTTAAATGATTACTTTCCTGTTAGAAGTCGAGTGTCATTCGATTAAAATATAAAATTATACTTTTATTTAAGTGCTAAACACTTCTAATTAAATTTTAAATTAAATTAGATGTTACAAATTACCCGCCTTCTTAGATTAAAAAAAAAAAAGAGTGGATAATATTTGAGAGGTTGTTAGTAAAAGTTCCTTTGTCTTGTTAAGGAAGCGTGTCTTGTTTCAGTCACCAATTTCCTGCATTTGGAGATGATGGAAGCTGTCTGAAATATGAGGATATGGGGGTAACTTGGCACCCCTGAGACATTATTGTACAAGGATTGATCTTCTACTCTAAAACATATACCTATTTAACTACTAATATTCTAAGATATATATATTACCATTAATTATTGTTTCAAACATAATTAGTTGATAATTTGTATAATTATTATTTTAAACAAAATTTGAATTATTACATCTAATTGTTGTTCCCGGTGTTCTTGAAGATTTTCAATTAAAAATTTACTTAAAGAGTATTAGTGAATGTATTTAAAGAGTGTATTCGTGTTGTCATATACTCAGTATATACAGTGTCACTAAGAGAAAGCTGTTTATTCATATCAAATTACATAATCCTTGTAGGGTATTAATTGTAGTATTTATTCTTGTTTTATTTACAAAACCCTTTGGAAAGATTACAAAATCCTAAGCCTTTAGATGAATTCTTCCAATCGCTTTTCCATTTCCAAGACCCTTAGGCTCAAAGTGTGTCTGTGTGTGCGTGTGTAGAAACTATTTCACATACACCTCACACAAACTCACACACACACTCAGATTATTAATAATTTAAATTCAGTTCATTACTAAATATAATTTGATATACAATTTAATATTAAATTATATATAATATTTTATACGTATGTAAAAATACTATTTTCATACTAAAATCAATCGATTCAATGNATATATATATATATATATATATATATATATATATATATATATATATATATATATATATATATATATATATATATATATATATATATATATATATATATATATATATATATATATATATATATATATATATATATATATATATATATATATATATATATATATATATATATATATATATATATATATATATATATATATATATATATATATATATATATATATATATATATATATATATATATATATATATATATATATATATATATATATATATATATATATATATATATATATATATATATATATATATATATATATATATATATATATATATATATATATATATATATATATATATATATATATATATATATATATATATATATATATATATATATATATATATATATATATATATATATATATATATATATATATATATATATATATATATATATATATATATATATATATATATATATATATATATATATATATATATATATATATATATATATATATATATATATATATATATATATATATATATATATATATATATATATATATATATATATATATATATATATATATATATATATATATATATATATATATATATATATATATATATATATATATATATATATATATATATATATATATATATATATATATATATATATATATATATATATATATATATATATATATATATATATATATATATATATATATATATATATATATATATATATATATATATATATATATATATATATATATATATATATATATATATATATATATATATATATATATATATATATATATATATATATATATATATATATATATATATATATATATATATATATATATATATATATATATATATATATATATATATATATATATATATATATATATATATATATATATATATATATATATATATATATATATATATATATATATATATATATATATATATATATATATATATATATATATATATATATATATATATATATATATATATATATATATATATATATATATATATATATATATATATATATATATATATATATATATATATATATATATATATATATATATATATATATATATATATATATATATATATATATATATATATATATATAAACTATTTTAATCATTATATTTACGTAGTACATTGTTTTCGGATTTAATTATTCAAACAAACAGTATTCCTTAGTGCATAACAAGGAATACTGTTTATTTAACAAAACAAACAGTATTTCTTGTCAGACACAATGTATTATTTTTCTCCTATTTTGAATAAATAATAACATTCATGGTTTCCAAATTCATAGCGTTATATTTTATTTTGAGTCATAGAATATTCAATGACTACCTCTTTTGCGGGATAGACAAAAATATCTTACTCCTTCCTATTAAATTATTTACAAAGGTATTCCATTTGGTCAGACAATGGACTTTGTCAAGTTCAATTCAATTACATTTGTTTTTCTTCTGAATTCGTTTTTCCCTCATCCGATTTCACCTGGAAACAATTTTTTTTTAATTAGTGCCCCAATAGAGATAGAGATTCTGGGTTTTATAATTACAAATACCCCCAAACTTTCAAAGTTAATGGCCTGGGAGTTATATTCTAAAGTCTCTTCTTTAATATGAGTTAAAAATATTTATATTAACATTAGAAAATCTATATGTTCTGTAACAAGCATTTAATTTATTATGTATGTGGTCTCATATATCTTATTAGAGATATTTAAAATATCTTATTACAGCTATCCTGGATCAGCTGAAATTTCAGCCTTAACCTAACGGTTTCCAGAAAGGAATTTAAATTCCTAGTTTAGTTATTTTTTAAACTCCGGACGCGACAGCACACACACACACACACATAGTTATATACCTAGTTTAAGGAAACACCGATGCCTAAAAACTTAAAATTGAGAAAAAAATTAGGGGTATTATATTTGGCCTAATCTCCCAGTCTAGCTTTGTCAGTATCTCATTTTTTTGGAACAGAACTCAGAACTATTTCATCTAAATGACTGCTAAGGCATCATTACTAATGTTTGTGTTTGTTGGTGGAGGGGGGGGGGCACAAAAATATGACTGAAATCACTTCTCCCCGCTTTTTAAATTTGGAGCACTAAACAAGATTCACTGAATTATTCATAGTCTACATGGGGGTCATTTGGCTCCCTTACTGATTCCAAATTTGAATTTAAAGTGTTGCGCTATCCATCATTTTACACATCAGATGTTTGGATTCAGTGTCAATTGAAATATCAAACATCTATTGTATCTATCCTACTATTTTTGATACCTTAAGATACTCTATATTTTCCGCTTCGGGAAACTTTCCTTCGCATTTAACTTTAATAGACTTTCAATGGTGCATCTGAACCGATTTTGGTATCACTGTAACCTGTGACTGAGCTGAATTGTTACTATACTTAATTTCCATGAAGATCCTCGAAGAATCCTGTCTACTTGTTTCCTCATATTGTCATATTATGTAAATAGAGGTTTATTCTACATGTTTTACATTACCATGTTTCTGCTAAGTTCGTTAAATTGTTAAACGGGTCCTTTCTTAATTTTGTACGACTTGTTATGGTAGCAGTTTCAAACCCGTTCATACAATTTTTTTAAAATATATTTATCAAGTTTCCCCAAGATATTTTCGTGGGTCTGGGCTCAGAATATTTTCAATGAGTAAAGTCTTTTAGCTGGAATAGGTTATCCATTTTTCTTTGGTTTTGGTTGGGGTTATCGGAATTATACATTTTTAAGCCTAAAGAGGTATAATTTGCTCCTTCTTTTTGGTAGACGATCGACTTATAGATTACCCAAGGAACTGGAATGTCCACCTGGAATGTAACTATTTAACTTAAGGTATATAATATTTTTGGAGTATGATACTAAATGTTGAAGACTTTTTATTGTTTTCAATTCTATTTATACTATCACAGTAATGTGTAATTTTATAGTTTACTTTATCTTCCCTCCCCCTTTTATAAGACGCATTACTCAAATAAACTCAAGTTAGTAAATAAATCTTTTTTTTTTAAATTAAATATGGGGGCGCCGGGATAGCTCAAGTGATCCGTTCGGGTCTCAAAATTCTGGCGCTATGGGTTCGAATCCCGCCCAGGGCAATCTTTTATTTATAAAAAACAGCTTGTCCTGAGCCATGGTCGTTTAGAATGGGATGGCGACCTGTAGATAGCCCCTTCCTCCATGACATTAAGTGGTTGAATGGAAGGCTAACATTATTAAAAAAAATATTAAAAAAATAAAATAAGTAAAGTCATCTAAATAATGTTTTTATGATTGAGTATAAAAGTAGAAAAAAATAGTGACCGAATCAATTAATGATGAGTAAGATATTAAAATAGAGTACAAGGGATAAACAATTAGAAAGAGTGAGGGGATGTTGATACGGAAAATAATTGTAATAAATGGGAAAAGAAATTTGAGAAAAACATACTTTTATGGTATTATGAGAATAGAGTTTGAGAACTAGAGTGAGGATGAGAAGAAATAGTTGAGAGATTAGAAAATAAAATTGTAAAAGAACATGGTATGAAGAACAGAAAGGAACAGGAATACATGTAATTTAAGGAATGTAATACAACTTTAGACAGGAACGGAGAACAAAATTATGTAGGAATAAATAAGAATAGAGAAAAAGTGATATTTATTGAAAATAGAAAAAAAATTAAAGCAATATAATCGAGGAGAGAGGGTAGAGGATGAAGTATTGGCGTGATTGGTATAGAGGATTATACTAGAAGGAAAGTCACAAATCAGATAAAATGGAAGGAGATTAAAATTGATAAGACAGGAATAAGGATATGATGGCATATCTTGATAAAATATAAGTGAATGAGACAGGGAGAAGAGAGTCGGGCAAGAATGAAAGACAGGGAAGAATGAGAGAGATTTTAGAGAGATAATGGAAGATATTGATGGAAGTAATGGAACTGTAGGGAGACAAAGAGGAGTGATTACGATAGTAGTCGTACCAAATGAGAAAGAGAGAAATGGCAAAGGGAAATTAAAAGGATTGAGGGTGTTTATGTGTGCCGCTTCGTCATAAGGGTGGGAATCCCTCTTTATTTCGCACCCCGAAAATGGGACAATATTCTTGTTTTGGGAGGTTTTTTTCGCTTTTAATTTCCTCTTTACCCTCTGAAAACCCTCGCTTGGTAGAACACCAGAGTATTCTCTCGATTCTCTTCAACATGAGTAAAACTGCGGGATATGTACTGTAGGTTCCATTGTCTTGCATAGATCAGCTTTTGTAGATAAAAACAGGTAATCCTACATATAGTTTTATTTAATTTATAAACTACATATTGACTGGACAATAGTTATAGCTTCTATCATTAACAAGCGATAAAGAAAAAGGAGAGTTTTTTTGACGGTAGATATTGTTCTTAGATGATTTTAGTTGGGGTTCGCTCAAGAGACTGCTATGGTCCAATATTTGATCGACCCCCAACTAAAATCAAGAAAAAGGTTTTTTTTTCTCTTCATAAATCATGTTATGAAGTCAACGTGAATCTGCTAAAAATGTATGGAAGAATATGTAGGTGAGAAATTCGTGGGGTGGGTCAAGGGCACTCGTGAAATACAAATACAGTCGAAGACTCGGGTTAGGGGAGGAAAGTCTCCCTCACCCCCAGACAAAGGGGTGGAAATCCGAAAGAAGGCGAAAACAGAACTGGAAAATTCAATTAGAAAGTGCTATCGGCCCCAGGCCAAGAGTACCTTTCTCCCAACTGGAATTCCCGCAATGCGGCCAGCTCACAACTACTCTTTTCTAAACCTACCCTTAATCAAATTGTAGTCTTCAATAAAAAGAGGGGGGTGGTCCTTGAAAATAAGCGACTTCTTGATAATGTTCGGGCATTCAGCAAGGAAATTAGAATGATTTCTTGAAATTTATTCACTATTTTATTATTTATTGTTGGTTGTGTACAGCGAAAATTAAACTCAGAGATATAGCGAAGTCAATAAACATTACTGACATCTACAGTGTAGATGGCTAATGAACTTTATATCGAGTATTGAAGAGGCGTATGATTTGAATTTTTAAGTTTATTAAAATAGTCAATTTTCTGAGAAAAAGAACAACAAAATTCTTTATTGTTGCGTGAGGAACACACATACCGTGGAAAGTAAAAGAATAACCGTTATTTCTTTGGTGGAGAGTTCCGCTTTAATGTCACGACTAACTGAAAAACAAGGTTTAATCTAGACATGAATGACAGGGGGAGTATTGAAGGGTGAGAAGGTGGAGAGAGAGTGTGAAAGAGACCTTTTTTTTTTTTGTTGACCTCTCATGAAACCACATGGGGTCACGGAGGGCGAGGGGATATCTACAGGTGGCCACCCTATTCTAAGCGCCCAGGAGGCTTTTGTTTCTCGATAAAAGATTGCCCATGCCCCACCACCTAACTGAGAGCCCTAAACGGATCCTCTTAGCCAACCCGGCAGACTATTTGGGAGTCTTTATTGTTCTCATCCTGAGTTTTAAAAAATTAAAATTTTGCTACAGTTCAATTGTTCTCTTCTTATACTAGTGAATGTGTAGAACAATATGGTTAAATGATAGGGTAAAAAGAATTGATTGAAAAAATTAAAGCAGAAATGAAGATTCACTTTTTAATAACATTAAATTAACTCATAGAACTGTTCAAAGGGGCATACGACGTGTACATATATACTTATGTATTTGAAATAAATGATGAAATATATTAGATAAGTTTAGAAAATACAAACGAGTTTCATAAAAAAAAAATCTGTTTCTAGGTCTCCACGTGTGGGATTAATTCAAATGTCTCCGAAAGTGGATTGTTTGGTTATATTTACCTTACTAACTCTTTGACCTAATAAGCTGGAACCAATATTTTTTTGGTATTTTATAATTTTTGTTAGTTCACTTAAATAGTGTTATTGCTTAAAATTATTTTCTTTTTCGAATTATTTTGCCCAATTGTAATATATAGAGAACGACCAATAAAATGAATCAATTCATAATAAAAATATATTTGTATCTATATGTGTGAATTTTATATTTCGACACCGTTATTACAATTATTATTTATCTGTTGAATATTTTTTTAACTAAAAAATAATTAATAATACAGGTTATTATATTATCGGAAAACGTTCTTTTTTTTTATGAATTTTATGTGAACTGGGGCGAAGTTAGAAAATGAAATAAGGTTTTTCCTCAAATTAAAATTCCAGTCTTCGTACATTTTTAAAATTTTTTTATAGCTGAGCTCTTTCGATAACTAGGATCCAATCCAAGCCCAAAAATCTCTCAAAGTGGGTATCAGAGAAAGACTATATATATATTTATGTATCTTTGATGTGAGTTTTTGATGAAAAGATACTGGAGCTTGCTCGGAAGCAAACAGGAAAATACAATAAAGGAAATTGTGCTAAGACTGGTATTTTCCTTTGGGGAGACTTGGTATTTTGGGATTTGTTTATTATTGTTGTGCTTTCATTAATATTCAAAATAAGTACTACTAAATCATCACTTTTCTGAGAATACTCTTTTTATTGGGCAATTATTGACTCTTTATTGAAGATATTACTCTCTATATTTTCCATTTACATTGTTATATCGACAAGATTTGAAAAAAAAAAATTTGTGTTTCGAGTTTCATTTTTTGAAGAAAAAAAATCAACAAACTCTGAATCCAATTTGAATTTGACCTATTGTAACTGGCAGCGTTGCGTGACTTCTTCTAAAGACCAATTTTGAAAATGTACCGTCCTTTGGTCTCATTACAGTTATGACAGTATTATTACTATTATCTCGATATAAATTATGTCTTCATTCATGACATTTAAAAGTCCTTGTTATGAAGACTTGTCCTTCGAGTGCAGCCACGACCCTTCGTTTCTTGTCTCTGGCAGACACTCCTTCGATCACCCATATTCGGCCTTTATTCCTTGCCAGAGATCAATCCCCACTTGACCTAGTCCAATGTCCACTTGACCTCACGCCAATCCCTTCCTTCTCGCCTTCCTCCTTCTCGTCATTCTTTTTAAGTGAAACTCTCATGGCACATTGTAGTGTTTTTGTTTGTTTTTATGTTGTTGTTTTTTTTTTTTTGTAACAGGAGAGAGAGAATTGGGGCGAACATTGAATTGAAGGGTCAAGTAAAGGAATATGACAAGTAACATTTTTCGGAGGAACTTTTAACACATAATAATTTTATAGTAAAGTGGTCAATTTAATTGTTTTTACCAAAATTAAATCTTGTTTCGCACTTAAATGCTCAAATAAATAAAACCAAACCTTTATAACTGTAACATCTGACTTCAGTTATTTCAAAGTTTTTTTTGTTTTTTAATGAGTGTTAGGCTCCCTTTCAAACGATCCCCTAGGCTACCCTGGCGCCCTCTTCTTCAAAGTTTAAAAAGTCACTTATTTACTAATTTTTAGTGCAAGGGAACACATCAAATTTGTTTAAAAGTTTTAAATTAATAGTCCAAATTTTAAAAAATAGTCCGAAATTAATAATTGAAATTTTTACTTGTATTTTAAAAATATAAAGGTCTGATCAACTTTTCTTAGTGTTCGTTTTTCCTAAAGATATTATAGAGGGCAAATGATAAAAAGATACATTTTATTTTTATTTTTAATCTTCCATATCAACCACTTAAGGTCTTATAACAGCCAGGGAGGGGCTATCTACATGTTGCAATCTTATTCTAAGCATCCAAGGCTGTAGACTTTTTTTTTTTTTTAATCTCTTGATAAAAGCTTTTTGTCTTTTCCCCCCTCCCCTCACTCACCCTTCACTACCTTTCTACCAGCTCTCACCCTCTCTCCCTCTCCCACCTCTCTCTCTTCTAGCTTATAAGATGAACTAAGTAACCTGCTATTATTTATTTTCACCTCTTAAAGAACCATTGGATATCTGCTTAGCTCACGCATCGCCTTTGTGAATGACTTCCTTTAAGTCCAATTTTAGGGGGAGTGTAGATGGAGAATATTCCAGGTCCATGCTAAACTTCTGTGACCTAAAACTTCAGCTTTGACTTAAGTAGTACCTAGAAGTACGTAAAGGGTTAACCTCTCCACTGCTGACCACCTTGCTAAATTAATTTGTATATTTGTTTTAAAAAAGAAAATGGAGTGCCTATCTAAATTGTGTGAAGTAATACCCTCCCCCCCTTTTCCACTTACACACTTGCAGTTGTCATTCGGCCATGCCTTTCCAATCGCAAATCGTCTCTCGTTACTGGCTCAAATCAATCATTATCATCAATTATCGGAAGAATGTGTTTTTATTAATGACAGGGTATGCGATATAAATATCATTATATTTTTTCTAATGGTTCATTAATGCTTTCTACGACGTAAAACACACCGCTGTTATTCGACAATTAACGAATTTCGGTATACTCATTAAATAAAATACATGCATACTAACAACGTTCACAATTACAATTCTGTAGTAATAAAAATTAAATATTTTTTAAATTGCGCCAAAAGTAATAAAAACAAACAATATTAAAACTAGAAACAGCCCAGACTATTTAATATGAAATATACAGAAATTTTTGTACTCAAATTAGAGGGTCTAAAATAACCTGTTTTTGAGGAAACCACCCAGTCTCTTTGCTAAGGCTAATACTGTATCTGCCAATCGTAACCACATCATTAACGAATTATCTATTTTTTTTCTCTAGACGAGAAGAATAAGAATGTAATTAATATAATAATAATACACAAAATGTGGTTTTATTGAAAATAGAACTCAATGAATAGAAATTCATTTCTTTTGTTATTTTACAACATTATTCTCACTGACTGAACCCTGACTATTTTCTGCACCAAGAATATTACATTTTTCGCAAAACTGGTTGCCCTATTTTCTTTGCAAGTAAATTAACAAAGGTTTTTTAAAAGAGACCGAAAAAAAATCTCCTATGTCTTCGTTATTATATGCGATCTGAAATATATCTAGCATTATAGATGTAAAATACATTTTTTTAAAAAATTATTCTATAATAATTTTACTGAAACACTCATTAGAGAAAATGTTTAAGAATTGAACTTTATATATTCAAATGGAGAGTTATTTTTTGACCGTAGATATTACTATCAGGTGATTTTTGTTGGGGTTCGGTGAAGGTAGATTTTTTTAAAATACAAATTTTAAAAGAAGTGTATTTTTTAAAATTATCTGCCAACGTTTCGGCTTACATTGTAAGCCATATTCAGGGCTGTAGAAATACAATGTCATGAGAATACAATAATAATTGAAATTAGTATAATAGAGAATTGCAATAATATAATGTGATATCAAGAGTATGAATGTAGAAAGCTAT
>KZ809155.1:13911-37769 GCA_000696205.2 Oncopeltus fasciatus | reverse complement strand
TTTAATTCTATTCCCTTGCATTTAATCGTTTAAAATTTACGTGAGATAATACACCACAACTAAATTAATATATATAAGAGTTGTAGTTTTCGCAGGACATACATGAAGGACTCATAATAAATTTTATTTAGTGTAAGGGATTCTGGTGTTTTTCCTTCCCAGGAAAAAATGCGAAACTTAGTTTTTTTTCGTCGAGAACTTGTCTATTTGCTTCAGCTGTTCCATTGTATTCTATCGACAGCATTTTTTTTTCTTCTCTTCGATCTGATACTTCGTGCTCTGTTAAATATATTGCGATATATTTTGTCGATGAAGTTAACTCTAGACTGGTCGGTAACGAATAGTGGAAGAAGCGCTTACCCATCGTAGTTATATTTGTAAATTTCTTTAAAAAAAAAAAAAGTTTTTCATAAATAAAAAATTATGAAAATTTACAAACTTAAAGTGGTATAATCCCTAATGATGCTAGTTGTTAGCTTATCAAATCATATTTTCTTTCTTTAAAATTTAATCAAAGAAGGTTTTATAAATTAATTCAGATATGTTTGTTTGGACTGGTGTGCAATAGGAAGGTGCAGAATTAAATTAAGCAACTCATTTACAATTATGTCTTTATTAGAAGAGTACCCACATCTGTTCCTCGAGTATTTATATAGCTTAGTTCTATACTTCGCCTGATGCTTTAGATTGCATGTTTCCCCTTCAGTGGTGGTGGTTTCTTCCAGTGGGTTTTCAACTTGGGTTTCATCAAGCAGACAAGGAATGCATATCTGTGCATTATATAAATTAAAACAAGAGGCAGATGATGGTAATAGCCATTTTCTTCAATTTCAATGCAAAACTTACATTTTAATATTTGGACTAAAAAAACTGCTTTTAAAGATATCACTGACTTTGACTTACTTACTTCTTCATCTAAATTAGTGTCATGCTTATGGCTTATTTATAATTACTGTCGTATAACAATTTTTGTCTTGATTATGTTAAATTTTGATGAAAATTGTTATAATTATTGAAACATACTTCACGTGAACTTTTAACATGGATGTTACCACACCATTGTCCATTCATGATAAATATTGTTGTGTTAATATAAGACAGCCATTGCTTTCACAAATGTAGGAGGGATATGGCAAGCTCCTATTTCATTTCCATCTTTGAGACTGGTCAAACTATGACTGTCCAAAATGCCCTTTTCTTTCTAATTGTTTTAGTTTCAAATCTTTCAGATTAATCATTTACCTTTAATAAAAATATAAACCTTTCCCTCTAAAAAAAAAAGTAATCATTTTGATGAGAAACTATAATAAAAAAAGTTAGTTAAATTGAATAAATGAACACATAATAATATGCTTTCCTTTATGAACTGAAATAACTGACAGAATTCAAATTACAAAAATGTTTATTGTTGAAATATTAGATTATATGTCCTTAAGTCTAGTTTCATTACTATTTACTTACATTAAACGTAATAGAGTACATAAAAAGTGAAAAAAAAAAAAAAAATCACTTTTTGGCAGTAGTTTCAGCTTATATACATAATTGACTTTTAATTCTGGAATCTGAGCAAATCATTGCTTTCCATTGTACATTTTACAGAAGAAATACTTATCTTCAAATCAAATAACTTTATTTATACTTATATAAATCAAATAACCTTAATCATATTTATGTCATTTCAGATTCTAGTAAATTTTGAGAATATATGGACTTTAGGCACAATTCATTGTGTTACTCTTCCTCTTGACCAGACTTCTTTGCAGATACTTTTAAAAATCAACTGATTTCTTATTATTAATTCATAATGCACAGAATGCTAATTATTTAATTTACAACAAAATTTTAAAATATTTAAATTTGACTTATATAAAACAACTATACATTTTATTTTAAAATCTAAATTGATTTAATTTATTAACAAAAAAAAATTGTTTAATTCATGATATTTAGTTTGGTGGGTACTTATATTTTTAGATGTCCCCTCCCTCATTGCTTTTCAATCATTTAAAATTGTGATTGGATTACAATGAGTTCATAAAAGTTTTCTTCTCTGCTTCTTGAAGCCACTTGAAAATAAATGAAGGACTTGTATGTACTTGTGTCAGCAGTGAGCGTGATGCTCAAACACACAAATATATGAACTGTATGTATTGAAATTATAGTATAATTAGATGAGTGAGTGCTCGAAGCAAAGTATAAAATATATTTTTGCAGTACTTAAGTCATTATTGTATTTTTTAAAGTGTATCATTACATATGCTCTATTCACACACAAAAAAATAAAATAAAAGGAAATAAAAAAAATTTAAATTTCAGTAGTTTTTATTTTATTTAACCAATTCTTCTTAACAAATTATGTATTTATTCAAGAGTCATTATTTTCATAAAGAATATTGTCCATTCATGTTGGTGCTATTACATGACATTTGAAAAAGTTTACTTGTTTTCACCGATACTACTTAGTAGAAGCTCTATGATCAATACAAATATGGGTCATATTTTATGTATGAGAGATAAAAAAAAATCTTAGCCTAACAATGAAGAAGAAAAAAAATGAACAACTTATACATTACCATTTGCATCTTATCAATAGTTATATTCTCACAAATTATAATTCTACTTCCTTTGCTTAATATTTATAATTTCATTAGTTAACACTCATCTTAGATGAATAACAGATAATACAGAGCTCTAATGCAATTTTTAGTCAAAGAAGGCTGTTTTTTCCAGTTTCTCAAAAAACCATAGGATACAATGAACAGAAAAAGTGTTTCCTTTGATGAAGGAGAAGGGATTAGATTAGCAATGTAGAAACTATTTGAATCATAATCATTAGGAGATATAGTGGGGAACCAGAATTTAAAATATTTGAATACAGGAGGGTGTAAATTTTAAAAAAATATGATAAAAATTAAAATTGTACATATTATTTCTTCACCACTATGATGCATTTTAGAAATTAGAAATGTATATTAAAACAGTTATAATATTTAATTTCGCCCGCCTTGATCTTAATTTAATAAGAAAATATTGTGAATAGAAGAAAATTGACATGGAAAATGAATATTATCCCCATTCTTTCTAGAGAGGTAATATAAATTCACATACTACATTGAAAAAGATGAGGGGATAGATTAAATAAATTAAAGACTTAAAGAATTAAAAAAGAATGAATGAGGATATTTGGGAAATGTGAAGCTTCCAGGAGAGGTTCTGGTCAAAGGTTGGACCGAGGTTTCTAACTGAGGAAGAGAAGGAAATAGGAGTATTATTAATGGTAAAATTAGGGAGGGTAGGAAGGGAGCTTAATTGGGGAACGGAACCTAATAAAATGGCCTTTGCCGCATTCAAACATAATCTGTTTTGAACAGCCCAGTTATTGATTTGGTCAAGCTCGCTTTGGATCACTTCACTGCCACACTCAGTTTCGAAAAGGGAAAGGAATGGTAAAGTTGGAAATCGTTAGCTTAAAGATGGTTAGAACAATACTGGTAAGGGAAATCAATAATGAAAAAAAATAAAGGGTGATGAATAAATTAGAGCTCTGAGGAACTCCTGTAGGAATAGAAAGGAAAGATGAAAAACTTGGAAAAGTTGCGACAGAAAAGAGTGAAACCAAAGGAGCGTACTGTTGGAGAAGGATAGCTTTTAAAGTTTGAATAGGAGTATGGAGTGAACGACTGCATCAAAAGCTTTTGAGAAGTCCAATAAGATGAAGATTGTGACTTTTTGCTCTTCCATCGCAGGTTGAATATCAGTAGTGATCTTCACTAAAGCGGACTGAGTGGAAAATCCAGGTCGGAAGGAAGCCAGGCTGTAAAGGATCGATGAGATGGTTGTTTTCCAGGAACTGTGACATTTGAATTTAGTTAGATTCTCAAGTGGTTTGGAGAGATTAGAGAGTATGGATATTGGCCATAAATCATTGAGTGACAAAGAAGTAGGAATTTTATTTAGTGGTTTAACACTTTTTGAGGAAGAAATTTACGAATATACCTAAATATAAGTGTTGGGTGAGTATACCTCACTCTCCCTTCTTGGTCACTCAAAATCAATGTTTAATGGTCATAATTTTACGGTCTTTTTTTTCCAGCTTCCAAATAAATTTCTTCATTTACTCTTAATTTATACATATTTAAAAGAAATGGGAAATTTGTTTAGATTGTGACGAACTTTTTTTAAATTGCTCTAGTCAACTTTCATAATTAATAGACAGTTCTTTTCATTTATTCAAGTATTTTTACTTAATTTTTGCTCTGGATTTAGGAATTTTCGAGTTTACGGGAATTTTCTCCTCAAACTGAGTGGCATGATTACAAGCCTAATATGGAATGTTTTTTGTTTGTTTTTTTAAAGATAATAAACACTTTTTCAAGACCGAATTGAAGTGTGACATATTTCTAAACGTTTTTAGCCAGAATTTCCGAAGTTTTTTTTTTTTTTTTTTTTTTTTTTTTATTTTTTGTGAATGTGTTTGTGTTTGATAGTGTCTGCCTATGGATTATACTGTCTTATGTCTTTTTTATTGGCGTGTCAACCTTTGGTCATTAACGAATATTTAGAAGCGGGAAGCTTAATTTCAAGAAGAAGAATTTCTTAGCAGTAGGTCATGGTGAGGTATAATGAATTCTTAATGCGAATAGTTATTATGGGGATGGACATAGTAATTTCTTTGTGCTTGCAAACTATGAAATTTATGAGAAAGAAAAAATTGAGAGAGAATGGAAAAGAATCATACTGGAAATGCATCTAGGTAAGATTTAATAGCCTGCCCTCTTTCAGAAAGTTCATTACAGAGTCGATGACTTTATCGTCATCCAATAGAATTTCGTCTAGAGTCCCATTCAAGTTATATTTTTTCCTTGTTGCTTTACATTTTAGGCACTCTGTAAATATATGTTTGATGGTAAGAAATTGTCCACAGACCTCACAGATGGGTGTGTTATCCTTTGCCATTATATAGCCATGAGTAAGTCTTGTGNCATCACATCTTCTTTTTTTTTTTTTTTTTTTTTATTGGCGTGTCAACCTTTGGTCATTAACGAATATTTAGAAGCGGGAAGCTTAATTTCAAGAAGAAGAATTTCTTAGCAATAGCTCATGGTGAGGTATAATGAATTCTTAATGCGAATAGTTATTATGGGGATGGACAGAGTAATTTCTTTGTGCTTGGAAACTATGAAATTTATGAGAAAGAAAATATTGAGAGACAATGGAAAAGAAGTATACTGAAAATGCATCTAGATAAGATTTAATAGCCTTTAAGAAGTTCATTACAGAGTCGTTTATCGTCATCCAATAGAATTTCGTCTAGAGTCCCATTTAAGTTATTTTTTTTCCTTGTTGCTTTATATTTTAGGCACTCTGTAAATATATGTTTGTTGGTAAGAAATTGTCCACAGACCTCACAAATGGGTGTGTTATCCTTTGCCATTATATAGCCATGAGTAAGTCTTGTGTGTCCTATTCTTAGTCTGGCTAATACTACTTCTTCTTATGGTCAGTTGACATGGAACTGAACCATACCCTCGGAGTAGATTTTATCTCGCGGAACTTGTTGTCTCTGATCAACCACCATACATTTTCCCACTTATTAAGTACTATTTTTTTAACTAGCGCCTTTACATCATTGAAGGTGACTTTTGAGTATATCTCATCTTTTATCGCTTTCTTTGGTAGTACCTCCACATTTTCATTGCCTGAAATTCCGCGGTGACTAGGTATCCATTTAAGTGTTACTTTGCTACCTTTCTCCTTGAGGTGATCTATTGCAATTAAAGCGTTTATTGTGAGATGTTGGTTAGTGAAAGGGCTTTGTAAAGCTAAAAGAGTCGGTAAATACAGAGATGTTTTTTGATAATGGCAAATCAATATTTAAGGAATTCTGGCGAATAATTGCTACTTGCGGAGATTGATGCGTGATGTTCTCCAAGTATATTTGCTACTTCTTCGGTGTCAGTTATGAGAGTGTTATTGAATTTGATATTGGTTATTGCAGAATGTTTATATCTGCCTGAGATAATCCTAATGACATCCCAAATTTCAGTAGCAGGAGTGTGAGAATTTATAGTAGATACAAAGGTCTTCCAGGTTTCATTTTTTGTATTAAGAATGGTCCTACAAGCTAAGGAACGTGTGTGAGTATATTGCCCGAGGTGTTCATCACAAGGACGTCGTTTAAATTTTCTAAAAGCTCTTTTTCGCCTTTTGACAACTTTTGCGCATTCATTATTTCACTGAGGGACTGGGATTTTATTATTGGACAGAGTGGTCTTTGGTATGGTTTGATCAGCTGCAGTTAACGGAGCATTTGTGATTTTAGAATATAAATTGTCAATATTACAATCTGAAAGATCTATATGGGTGAGTTGGGCTAAATCCTGATAAAGGGACCAATCAGCCTTCTTGTATTTCACCTAGGTGGGCGAGGAGGGGGAAGCTGTCTATCTATAGAGCTGATGAGTATAGGATAATGATCGGAACTGTAGAGGTCTAGACTGGTTTGCAAATTTATTTTTGAAAGGGCAGAAGGGCTTACTATTGATAAGTCAATGTGTGATTGCCGTACTCCCGTGGCAGAACAAAAATGTGTCGGGGAACCGTACATTCACAGCTGTCAGGGAAACTTAGTATTCACAGCTGTGACTTGTCGACGAATGATTCAATGAGTCTTCCTCTCAAGTCGGTGCTGGATGAGTTCAAAGAATGTTATGACTGTTAAAGTCACCTAGGAGAAGGATAGGTTCGGGTAGTTGTTGTATTAAATCCTCTAATTGTTTCACACTAAAGGATTGATTGGGAGGTAAATAAAGAGAGCAGATAGTGAATTTAAACGGTTTATAGACAGCAACTGCTACTGCCTGAAGGTCAGTGTTCAAAGGAATTGTTGAGAAGGGTTGAAAATTCGCTATTAACAAACAGATCCCTCCGCTTGCAATTATCTTCCCTAAGTAATCTTTCCTAATTGTAGAAAATTTATTTAAAGAAAAATCTCTATTTTCTTTAAGCCTGGTTTCCTGTAAACACAATAAATCGTAATCAGTGTCGTATATGAGTAATTGCAAATCCTCTTTTCTAAAAATAATTCCATTAATGTTCCATTGAGCTATTTTCATGAAAGATAACATGTTAGAAAGGAAAATTAATTTGTATTTGCATAAACATGTTACAAAGCCCATACACTGACACACACTAACAGACACAAGTATATGTATACAGAATATGTATTGAGTCTTATTAGTATAGTGAGAGAGATATTGATGCAATACATTTGAATGAAAGAACATATACATACATTTTGATATACGTACTCGCGTTTGAGTAAATAGAAATGTGAATGTAAAATTGTACATAGGTATTTTCATATAGGTACATAGGTAAATACATATAAGTAAACATATATATATATATATTATATCTAGTTGGAAGTAAATTCATATAAGTAAATGTATACGTAAATGAAAGAATATTTAGTAAAATAACAAATAAGAAAAACAAATACATAGATTGTCATAAGATGGAGGTCATGTTAGAGAAAAATTTAAGACAAACAGCGGAAAAACAATCATTTTTTAATTTTTGTTTTAGGTCTCTGGTCTTTAGGCTTTGTTCGTTTTACATAATGAGATATAGAGATTATGGGGTCAGTAAGAAATTGAATACTTACAAAACCTGAAGAAGATGGTCTTTCTCTTTCTTCAGGTCTTTGAGAGGAGTCTGATGTAGTGTTATTTTCCCGAGAGACTTTAATTTGGGAGATATTTTTAGTTTTTGGATTTTGAGAAATTTTATTTAGTTGTGGAAGTTTAATTTGATTTTTGGTATTATTATCAGGATTGTGGCAAGCTGAGGTATGATTATTAGTAATATTTAAGTTTTCTGTATAATTCATTTTGGACTCTAATGCTGATACTTTATTTTTTTAGAACTTTCACTAGCTCAGTAATTAAGGTAAATTGTTCCAAAATAACATTTGTGGTGGGGAGAGCTGAGGTTGCTTGTGAATAAGTAGTGGGAGGTTGTGGGTGATTATGAGTTATCACTGAAGGAGATAATAATCTTTCCGCTTGCACATGAGTGATTTTATTGTTAATTCGGTATTCCTCTATTTGTTTCTCTTGTATACAAGAAGAGTGCCAGGTGGGATGAGGACCACCAAGCATTGTGCTTACAGTGGCTGTCACAGCTACCTTCGTGCTTTCCTGACCGCACTTGCCGTATACTTGTACACTACTCTTACAATTTGAGATACCGTGACGGAAATTGTAGCATTTGAATCACTGCAGAGGCTTTATATAAGGTTTGACTTTGATATTTAGGAAGTCTAAAGTGATTCTTTCGGGCAATTCAGAACATTCAAAAGTTAATATGAAAGAATTTGTTGGAACTTTAGTATTTTTCACAAACTTTTGTATTCTGTTTGCTTTAATTACATTATATTTTTGAAGCTCTTCTACTAATTCTTCCTCATCTACAGAAGGTGAACTCGTCACAGGTTATGAAGCCTCTACAGTAATTAAGGCCTCCATGTAGAGAAAATTTGTTGGGAATGTTTTTATAACTTCTGATATTTTTGAGGTTATAAAAATCTTTTTCCTTTTTAATTTCCAAGATTAAACTCCCAAACACAGTACAGCAATACAGTCTTGGTGATTAAAAAAAAATAACCTATTGGATATTTTAAAAGTGAATTCACACAAACTACCGGCTCGTTAGCCACGGGGAAATGAATAAAGGGCAGATAAAAAACTTTATTCTATTAGCGGTTATACAAACCACGAATTTGCAAATTCAAAAATTATTCATTCGATAAATGCTCGCGGATTGGGCATTTTGCAAAAATGTGTCCGAGGAACAGACCCCAGGCCCAACCTATTGATAATAAAAAACAATTGAGTAAATAAAAAGCACATTTTGAGCTAGTAGATATCAGTGAGCTAGTAGAGTTTGGATATAATACAAAACTTAAACTAAATAGAAATACTGAAATATCTTTCTATACAGACACAGTATATCAGAGTACTTGTATACTCCTTCCGGTGTATAAAGGAAATTGCACATAATTGTCATTGTTGATTAATGGAAAGACTTACCTATCTTATTTCATTGTAAAAGTCTACCACTGGGCGTGGAAAATGTTTCATTTAAATACAAAACTCAAGAATAACATGATATGACGCTTTGCATGGTAAATTTTATTAGGCCTCCACCATTTGGATCATCGTGGTTTCAGCATCTTGTCTTCAAAATGGTCGGTAGGACAGTTCAGCCACAGTTTTTCGTGGCTGTTCTGTACGGTAATGTTGCAGTTAGCATCGCAGAAATCCCTGAAGTTTTCACTTAATAATGGAAAAATGAAATTGGGTTTGACACCTAATGCAAAACCTAAATTCATTAAAACATGGGACATTTAGATTTTTTTATTCTGTTCCCTTGCACTAAACATTAGTACAATTTACGTGGGATTAAATACCATAAAAAAAATAATATTTATAAAATCAAGATTTGTGCCATTCGCCATGTAGGCTGGCGTGAATGTCGAGATCTACCAAACAATAAATGCAAGGGAAAGAATAAAAAATCTGTCTCAGCCAGGGTTCGAACCTGGATCTCCTGCTATCCGGGCAAGCGCGTTATCCATTTACGCTACTGGGAGAGTCAGATAAATTATTAAATTCCCAGCAGTATGGTCGAGAGTCTAACTGCTAAGTGCTGGAAATTTAATAACTTATCTGGCTTGTCTCGGTGATGTAAAAGGCTAACGCGATTGCCCGGATAGCAGGAGATCCAGGTACGTGCCCTAACTGGGACATTTAGATTTTTTATTCTATTCCCTTGCATTTATTGTTTAAATTTATGTAGGATAAAATACCACAATACAAATAATATTTATAAAAGTCCAGATCTACCGTTTAGTTCAGTAAGGAATTGGTGAACCAATTGACTAGCGCCCATGGGGACAACGTCCCGGTGTTAAATGAAGATGGATCGATTCGTATTTGTGGTGATTATTAACGGACGTTAACTGATATTAGTTGTGGTTAAATTTTATACAAGAAATGCATGAAAACAAGACCTGTTCTTCCAGTTCGAGTCCCGGCTGTGGTAGTCATATTTTTTTTTTCTGACTTCTTTTGCATTTCTAGTATAGGTACATACAATTTCCATTGTTCATACTTTGGGCAAACAAAACCCCATTTCCCGTAGAATCAACATTCTCAAAAAGGACATTAACAAGAATACAAATAAAACTGTCCTCACAAAACACGTCATTCACGAAGAACACACATTTGATAACATTACCATTCTTTCCTCTGAACCCTATGAACGTAAACCCCTATTATCTGAAACCGTTCACATTAAATTACAACACAATCCAGTCAACGACAAAGTCAACATTAAACAAATTTCTTCAAATTATTCAAACGTTTTCAATACAAGTCTAGGTAACTGTCCCTTAGATCCTCAGGCTACTTATCCAAAATAATTCCTACCTATTTCCCCCCGTATTGTCCCTTTGATGTAGGCCGCTCTCCCTTTGTACCTACCGACCTCACACCCCCCACCCTTCACTTGTCCATTTTTAGTTGTCCAATTTCCAAACCCTACCTCTCAGTCATGCAGATTTGATCCAGATGACAACTCGTCCCCTCTCACCTTCATATGATAGGTAGGTGTGGTGGTGAGCTCCTACACATATTGTTATTGTTTTCCTAAACATTTCATATCACAGCAAAATCAAAAGCACTTTTTGGTTACCTTAATGTATATATAAATATGTACTATGATGACCCTTTCAGTAAAGAATAGGTAATTAAATATGTTTGAATGGTTACCAACGTTATTTAAAAATATCTGTGGGTTGATGAGGGTTAATATAAACTAAGTTTGTTAGTTTTAGGTCAATGGAATACTGTAGTACCTAAAACTAAATATTCTATATGGTTGATGGTTAGTTGGCCGTCTCGAATATCATGTGAGAATGGTCGGGGTTTCGGCCAGGAAGAAAAAAATATACACCAAAATTTGGAGTAATATTTTTATTTATGCCAACGTTTCGGCTTAGCTAGTAAGCCATCATCAGGCCAATGGCGTTGAGTGGAGAAATCTCCCCAGGGTGGTTGTTCACATTGTAAACTGCAGAAAACAACTGAAATATTCTATAATAATTCATAAAAGAAATATTTTCCATAATAAAAGTACTTAAGTAATATCCATAAAGATATTACTTTATGCCCTTATAGAAATTGTTATTCTAAAATTACTGAAAGTAATTTAAATCTACGTTTTTTTTTGTTTGTTTTTTTATTTATTTATTACATTCTGTTAAATAAAAAAAAACATTTTGAAATTTGCTTACAATTAAATTAAAAATGACATTCAATGTCAATCACATGAGGAGAGAAGGTGACCAATGACACTACTCTAAAAAAAAACTACGTTGATGTTTAAATTGGTGAGGGGGGGGGTGTTACAAATGTCTTGAGCTTGAATATTCGTAATAAAATGTAAATTAAATAAATTTATTAAACCCTTCTGTATATTTGATGTGTTTCTTTTATTATTTTATAGTGTGGTTAGCAATATATAAATAAATACTAATTATTATCGTCAAACTTGAGCTACACTGACTGTGTTCATTTCGGTGAGTCGGGTTATAATAAAATTGGCTCCAATGCCAAAAATATTCTTATCAGAAGTATATAATTCTCATTTCTTGTTGAGATGAGAATTACCGAAGAAATTTAACACAAAATGATTTAATAACTTTACAAGTCTTTCAGGGTTAGTTTTATGTTTCTATCAATATTAGACTTCCTCATTTTAATCAGATTGTGCTACTTATATTCACATATTTAATAGTTTGGAGGTATTTTAGTCACAATATTGTCTTATATGTTGGTTGTGTAGTGTTAATATACTGTGGTCATGTTTTTAGAAGTTTAGTTGACTAGGATTAAATAGTGGGCTAT
Source organism: Oncopeltus fasciatus (assembly GCA_000696205.2). NCBI lineage: Eukaryota > Metazoa > Arthropoda > Insecta > Hemiptera > Lygaeidae > Oncopeltus > Oncopeltus fasciatus. The sequence goes on along the minus strand of KZ809155.1, from coordinate 25,797 downwards.
AATGACTGCAGTAATGGCTAATGGCAACTGGGAACCTTGTGAGTATGGTTAAAAAATACCTTCTATAATATTTAAAATGTAACTTCTGAGAATGTGGTAATGTATGATTCATTTTTTTTGTTTTTAGCATTATCTGGCCTCTTGGCTTCATTAGAAGAGTCTCGTCGCCAGCTGCCCAGTTCTGAGGAGGAATTTGGCTTCTTAAGTGGCTTACTTCAATCTAAAGAGCTGCATGCTTTAGTTAAAGTCCATAATAAAATCCTAGAGAATGGGAAAGATGATAAACTTAACCCTTTATTGTCGAGTTCTATGCAAGTCGCTTTAGAAGTTCTTGAACTCATTTTACCTAAATTAGGTAGGAGTGAGACTTGTAGAGAGTTATTTACATTGGTTCAAAAACCACATTTACAGGTAAACATAATTTCCAATCCAAAATATATTTTAATTCATCAGCTATATTTTGCTTAATTATTTAGTTGATGTATGTGTTTTATAGGGATTGCTCTGTGCCCATGATGCTGTTGCTCAGAAAGATTATTTTCCTAGACTTCCAGAAATTCCACTGGATGTTGAAGAAGACGAAGAGACAATCAAAATAGTACAACTTGTTAAAAGTAATGAACCTCTGGTAAGTACATTCAGTTTTCTAGCATAATGTTGGAAGTGTATGTGCCTTGACCTTAATTCCTGGTTTTATTGAGATTTCTTCTCTCCACCTTGTTCTATTCATAGCCCTAGAATTCTAGATGGAACCAGATATCTGGGCACTTTGTTTATGTTTTTTTTTGTTTTCACTTTTGAAAATATTTTACAAGTTTTTCTTTTACTAATACACTTTTTTTTTTGGTTTGTTAAATTATTTAGAATTTAATACGTGGGATTAAATACCATAAAAAAAATAATATTTATAAAATCAAGATTTGTGCCATTCGCCATGTAGGCTGGCGTGAATGTCGAGATCTACCAAACAATAAATGCAAGGGAAAGAATAAAAAATCTGTCTCAGCCAGGGTTCGAACCTGGATCTCCTGCTATCCGGGCAAGCGCGTTATCCATTTACGCTACTGGGAGAGTCAGATAAATTATTAAATTCCCAGCAGTATGGTCGAGAGTCTAACTGCTAAGTGCTGGAAATTTAATAACTTATCTGGCTTGTCTCGGTGATGTAAAAGGCTAACGCGATTGCCCGGATAGCAGGAGATCCAGGTACGTGCCCTAACTGGGACATTTAGATTTTTTATTCTATTCCCTTGCATTTATTGTTTAAATTTATGTAGGATAAAATACCACAATACAAATAATATTTATAAAAGTCCAGATCTACCGTTTAGTTCAGTAAGGAATTGGTGAACCAATTGACTAGCGCCCATGGGGACAACGTCCCGGTGTTAAATGAAGATGGATCGATTCGTATTTGTGGTGATTATTAACGGACGTTAACTGATATTAGTTGTGGTTAAATTTTATACAAGAAATGCATGAAAACAAGACCTGTTCCGACGAGTCCCGGCTGAGGTAGTCATATTTTTTTTTCTGACTTCTTTTGCATTTCTAGTATAGGTACATACAATTTCCATTGTTCATACTTTGGGCAAACAAAACCCCATTTCCCGTAGAATCAACATTCTCAAAAAGGACATTAACAAGANTATGTATATTTTTTAAATTTTATTTGAGTGACCGTATTTAAATTAAATGATGATTAAATGACAGTACAAATATTATATTTATTTCAAAGAAATATAATTATTTTCCATGATGTAATGTAAATTTGTGGAAGATTGATTAAAATCAGCAATCTTACCTAAGAGGGATCATGAATTAAAATTTTATGTATGTGCATGCGTACATGTGTAGATGTTATATTTACATGTGATAACTCTTAAGCATAAAATTTTTAAAATATTGAAGAAAAAAAATTGGTAAGGTACTCTATTTAAGGTGCTTTATGCAATTAATTGGATGAGTTCATTGATGGCTGAACTTAAAATGTCGTTTTTTTCTTCTGTGTAGTGAGTAATTTGAAAACTAATTTGTTATTAGTGTGAGACAAGATCTTCATGGGCAATAATTTGATTAGATATATTCTACTATATTTCCTGCAAAATAACCTTTTAATAAGAAATGCTTACTAAGGGAAATAATTAAGGAAATTTTATCTGTTGAGCCAGTCTTAGTGAATTTCCTTCTCATTGTCCTTTCAGTGATTAAATATACATTAACTAAACCATTCTGTTTGGATACTGATTGTTTCATCAGATAAGTTCATGTGAATTATTTTTAGTTTATCTATCATCCCTTTAGCTTATTATGGTCCGCTGTAAGTGGTTGGAGGTTCGTTGGCCGTCAATTATTATGCTGGAGAAATTAGTCAAGGATTCAGCCAGGATCAAAAAAATGAAATACTTCAAAATTGTTGGGTAATTATTTTATCATTGCTGACATTTCGACTTAACTTTCAAGTAATCACTGCTCAATGACAACTAAATAAAATAAAAAAGATTTTTTTTTTTTTACTTTGATGACTATTTAAAGGCTATGACTATTTAAATATAAAGTAATATTAATATATTTAGTTATATTTCCAATTATATATAAAAGGCCAGCATCTTAAAGCAAATCACAGGTTACTGTTATGGTTAAAGTCCAATTAGTGAGGGAACCGCAATTACAAATCTAACCATTGGCTGTATTTTTTAATGAATTATGAGCACTTATTTGGGTATAACTTTGAATATTCCATCAATGTTAATGGAAATTGTTTACATTTCAACCTTTTTTGACAGAAAAAAAAATTTCTAAGGAGGGGAAGAACTGTTTTGAAATTATCTCTAAGAAAGAATTTATTTCTTAAGAGGCTCAATTTTTGTGATGTTAAGAGAGAGTGTGATAACATAGAGAACAAAATGTAATCCAAAAGAAATAAAGTTTTAAATTCAATGAATTCAATATTTAAAACATTTATTATGTGTATTTACATTTTTTAAAATTTTATTTCAGTGACCATATTTAAATTTTGAATTACTCTTTCAATTAATACTTGTTATTTAACTTATCCTATTAAGTAGAATATTGCATTCTCTGTATGTTTTAAGGGATCCCAAACGACCATTTTGAGACCATTAGTAATAAGTAATCATTTGTGTGTATGTATATATATATATATACACACATACATACATACACACACTATATATATGAGACATGTGAAAAAACATCATGTTACCTGTTCCCTTGACTAATGAGCATTTGACTCAATAAATTGAATGATTCAATGCTCTAGCACTTATTACTTGGTTTCTTGTAATATTTACTCTAGATGAAATTGGGTTATAGAAAACTAGTTTACTATTGTTTAGCTATTTTTATATTTTAAAGTTACAATTTTTCATTTTTTATTTAAAGCTTTTATCACATCATGAAGGATTATGATGAGGAAATTTTAATGTTAATATGTTTAATACTAGTTCTCGCAAAACAATGGTTTCCTAGGTTGAAAGTTTCCCCCTTTCTCAAATTTGTGAAGATGTATCAAGGTAAAAACTGCAATGAAAGGTTATTGATAAGCATTTGGTCATTATATGCCAGTTAGTTTCTTCATTGTTTAATTCTTCAAATCCAAAGAATTTTGACAAACTGTCAATGACATTTGTTATGAAAAGTCTTATATGCCTGTATTTAGAATTATCCTTAATTATCCTAACTTATTGGGCGTGTGTAAGGGAGCTTTAAGGTTGGCTGGTGCTAATAAGGTAGGCTGGTGCTAATAAGGTAGGCTGGTGCTAATAAGGTATTGATTGTTAGTTATTGATTAATTAAGGTCATTGAACTAATGTAAATAAAATGTGTATATAATGTGTGAAACAGAGGTTCAAGGGAGCTTTATGTGGATTTTTGGACAAAAAAATGCTCAAAGCAAGATTTTTCATTATCATTTATTCTATTCAATCTATTTTACTACTGCATAAAAAAAGTTTTCTGAGAGTATGACTGGATAATTAATAATTTGTAAATAGCTATTACACTAGCTGGCTACTCTCACTGTTTATCTCAACTTAAGCAGCAAGTAGTGAGTATGACCAGGCTTTAGTTCTGTCACAAGCAATCAGACTGATAATGAATTTTAAGGAAACAGAGAATTCAGTTCTGATGAAAACTTATTAATGAAGATTTATATGTGTTATTGTAAAACATTATTATGAGAATTTAAACTTCCTTTCTAGTTGTAGTCACCCAAAGATGCATTTACCACCTAGCCTCGCGTTTACTGGTGGAGTAAAACCATTTCAAATATGAAAAAAAATCTTTGGGAATTTTACTCTGCTTAAATCTTTAAGGTTGGATAAATTTATCTACAAGACTGAACATTTAAATGTTAAAGAAAGNAAAATAAAATTTTTGTGACTAAGAAAGGTAAAAAATTTGATTTGGTTAAGAAATGTATCAAATATAAAAAATTGATTACAGTGTATATTAATTTTTTTATTTTTATGCAAGGTGATAAGACATCTATAAACAAAGTCTGCTAATTAACCTATTGTTCAAAAGTTCTGTTCTAGTTTTTGCAAATATATATATAATGAGGAGAGAGAGAGAGTGAGGAAGTGAGTGTTGTTACTTTCTAATCTAGGAATTTTTTTAAATAAGCACGAAATGTTTTCTCTTTGCACCAAGGATTCTGGTTTTATTTACTATCACATTATCTTCAATTGAACTTCTGCAGTTAGTGGAATTAAATCAAAGTTCCCTCGAATGGTGTCATTCAACAAAGCCTACCACTTTGTTATTATCCTGGAGAGGTTTTTAAATGAATTGAGTTATGTATGATGAAATGATTTATTTTAAAATGAGGACCACCTTACCGTAGGCACTATCATTCTGGTTAATTAATGATCAAAATATTTAATCACATATTAATAATTTGGTGGTAATAATGTACTTGTTATATACATCCAGTTAAGATTGGGCATGTTCCACAACTCACCAGTGAACTAACTGTTTTTTTACTGCTGTAAATGAGTTAATGATAGATTGTTGTTATTGATAGATTGGATGCAGTGGTTTTCCTTCTGGTGATTTGTCGAACTCTCTTATTATAAATGCATGACACTAGCATAGTCCGTAGTTAGTTCCTCTCTCAGTTCTGTTAATATTAGTGCTAACTGAGGTTTTCTCTGCATTGCTTTCATTAGACCGGGGCCCAGAGTGCTGAGCCTATCGTGGTAAGTTATTAGATTATTTAATTTATATGTGTATGTAATTACTATCTACATGTCACGGGATTGTATAGCAGCTTATTAATACATGAAAACATTTGTACACCCTTTGATTAAGAAAGCCTGTTATATGTTGGTGTATGTATTTGTTCTTTTTGTAATGTTGTACCTGTGGAAAATGCTTAGTTTATTGCCGGTGTAACAAATATGTGTTCACAGTGCTTTACATTACGTTTGCATGGCCTCTAATTTTTTTACTGTATTCAAAATGAAACTTATTGGTTCATATATTTTGACTCGTGTGGAACCTTATTTCATTATACCTAATGTAGTAAAGTAAGTAATAAAGAAACTGGTAGTTTTTAGATTTACAGTTTTACTTGTGATTCTAGAAAATAAATAAAAAACTAAATAAAAAACAAGCAAAAATCAGCAAGTTGTATATTTCTCACTAAGATTTTAGATTGTTCATGATAACAATTTGTTTTTAGGTTTTTAGGTTTCAGTTATTGAAGTTCAAAAATTGTTAAATTAATTTTAACATTAGGTTGAAGTGCTTAATCTAAATGAAACTGTGCGAAAAATCCATCAGGTATTTATCTGTCACAAAATTGGATTTGTGCAATATTTTGATTAATTTTAATTTTGAATAATTCGGAAACAGGCATAAAACATTGACTTTTAGTATATTTTCTACTAAACAGTTCATTGAAGATAAGCATTCAGTTTCATGTCTGCTAAGCAAGGGAATTGATTATTTTTTCTTTTTATAAGATAGAGTTCAGTTTTAAGTTTATTTATTTCATGTTGATTATTTGATTCTTCTGTCTAAAATCAACTTAAAACTTAAAAATCAACAACAAATTCTTGAGCAGGTAGCCATCGGTCTTTTGGAGGTATTAGACTTCTTTTTTTTACATTACATTACTTATGTAGATTTATTTAAGAAATTGTTCTGGATTCTTGATTATAAAAGAGTAATAATTAGTGTATAGTTTGAGAATATCATCCTTCCAAGTCATTTTACATTAACCTTATAATATCGCTATTTGATATGATTGATGTTAACAGAAAATTTCAGGCTTTAAATGGATTCTGTAGGAAAGGTAACTTAAATTCCAATTTATCTATTGCTGAATTATGCCTTGATATTTTTCAGTAAATTTGTTTGGTAATTTGAGTCACTAAATGAAGTTAGTGCTGAAATCAGAATTTAAAGTATTTAAGGTCACTAAAGAAAAAACTATTAATGTACTTAAATGTATATTATTTTGAAAAGTGATAATTTTACACACTGAGAAAAGATTGGGTATGTTCAATTTGTTGTTGTATGTTCAATTTACACACTGAGTAAAGATAAGGTATATTTAAGATTGCTAAAGAAAATGAGATAGAAAGAAAATTAGAAACTTTGATTTAAGAAGATTAGTTACTAATAGAATGTATAGAATAATTGATTAATTAATTAAATTAATTCTAAATAATTTTGTTTAAATTAGCCACGCTTAGTCTACATTAGTAAAAGATATTTGAGTTTAATTTTGATTTTATTTATTTATTTTTTAAAGTCTGTTGTATAATCTGTTATAATTTTGAATTGAATATTGAAATATATTGAAATTCAAATGTGTAACTTCATTCATAATGAAGTCATCAGTCTTGTACAAAAAATTCAATAATTGACTTGAATTATATGATATATATTTGCTTTAATGTCTTTTAAAACCAATATTTTTTATTCAAATAGTTTTTTGTCCACTGTAAATTCTTAGATAAGTTGGAAGACATAAACTTAATTAATATTCGTCAAAACATTTATTCATTAAATTATAAATGAAATAACAAGTTTTTGTTGAGAATTTTGAATTTAAATGAGAAATGATTTACTGAGTTGTTTTAAAATAGTTAAAGGTTCTTGTTCTTCAAAGTAGTATATAATTTCAACTTTGTTTGCCTGTAATTCTATTGAATATTTGTTATTTATTTTCTATAAATGATTCTCTATTAGACATTGTATTTTCTAGTTTTAAATCACTTGGAACATCCTGCAATAAAGATTAGGATGACTGTAATCAAAGAAATACTTCCAAATTGTAGTTATTCGTACATTAATTATTTTAATTTAATGTATAAATATAGTTTATAACAACTACTGTATTAGTAATAAGAACAAAGTTCTTATTTATTAATTTCCCTGCCTCTTTTGCTTCTTTACACCTACCTCATCTCCTGACTGATATCTTTTTCTTATCTGTGGGACAAATTTAATTAGTCTGGTTGAGAGATGAGGGTGTATTGACCAATCCTTGCCTTGCTTATGGGATTACTGTAATGGAAATCTTGTGTATCCCCTCAGGCTTCTGCTATTAACTAACTCCCCCACACATACAGTTTTGCACTACTTGTACTTTCTATGTAGCTGAAATATCCAGTTTAAATCCTTTTGATAGATATAATAAAACAAAAATTGTAGAATATTTAATTATTAAAATAAATATGTAAACAAATTATCTTGAATGTCAAATATATANATATATATATATATATATATATATATATATATATATATATATATATATATATATATATAAAGGTTATACAATATTCCATTTATTCACACATCTATTTATTTCCCTTTTCTTAATTTAGGGGCTTAAATTTTAAAATATACTAATCATATTTGGTATTAATACAATTTTATTTGTGGTTATCGATCACTAATGCTATTATTAGTTCTCTTTTCTCTTTTTATTTTTGACAGAACCACTATGCCCTAGTTGAGTGAAAGCTATATTTACTTTTATTTTAAATTTTGTTGCTTTTGACAACTAAAGTTTGGTCCTTCATTTATGTTATAGACTTTCATTTGGTACTAGTGTTAAAATTACCAACAATGTCAACATAAATGATTATCAGAAAATGTAGCTGGTAATGTTTTCTTCTAGAAATCTGTGATTTAGTTTTTAAATTACTCTCTAATTTAAATAAGTGATAATCTTTAATTGATTATACAATAGAATTTGAATTCAGTTTCAAATCCTCCTTATAGTCTCTACTCACTGCAATTTTTAAGAACTTTATGATAATATGAGGAAAAGGTTATTCTGCCTAAATTAAGGATATACCCTGAAGGAAATTCTCAGTAGATGTTGACTTGTCTTTTTTTTTTTTTACTACTTGTATCGGACAAAATTAATACATCTGAAAAATATTTCCCAAAGAATAGAATAGAATTGGATATGTCATGTAATTTTTGTATTATAATAATTATCAGTAATGCATTATTATTTCACCTAAATTGTAATAAGTAAGACCAACACATAACATATGCATTTGAATGGTATATTATATTACACAATTTTCATATCATTTATATAATGTATGCACACAAATATCACATATTTATTATAAATATATAATATCATTTATAATGATTCTAACACTAGAGCTTTTTTTCTTCCTATATTAGTTTATTTTTCATACATTATTTCTGGAAGTTTTGAACCTTTTTTCTATTTTAGTGGCTCATCTTCAGGTTCAACCATTAAACATTCAAAGTCTTGTCTAAATTGTCATATAAAATATTATGTCACTTTTCTTAAGCGCTTGTCCATATATCAACTCATTTTGGGGAGTTATCTTCTTCCTCTTTATTTTACTTTTTATTTGCACTTTTATTTTCTGAACATGACCTGGGGGAGGGGGGAGGAGATTGAACAGTCCTAAGGTTCAGCTTGGTGTTTTTAGGTAAAGGATATATTATCTTACTAACTATCCAAGCAAACTCTTATCCTTTTTCAAAAAAAGGATTTCAAACATTCATTGGTTAATATTTTTTTTTTTTTTTTTTTACGAGTATGTCCATATTTATTAGACACAGCTCAAAATATTCTTTTTTATGTGTTTAGACGTATGGTATACATAAATAGACACAGTGGTCATATTTAAAATGCCCTCTGCATGATGCCCTGGCATTTAAATTAAATGTGACTAATAACCTCATTTTGTATACCTGCTATTACAATATAATTCTTCAGTTAATTTTTTTAAATTAATATTTTATTAAACATATAAATTCATTTTTAATTCATGTTTTAGGGGGCAACAATCAAAAGTGAAGATGATACAGGTAAAATTTTAATAGCACGAGTGATGCATGGTGGTGCAGCAGATCGGTCGGGCCTCATTCATGTTGGTGATGAAGTTGTGGAAGTCAACGGTATCAATGTTGAGGGGAAAACACCTAATGATGTCCTTGCCATTTTGGTATGATTTGATTATGTTATTATTTAGGTTAATTTTATATTAAAATAGTAATTTTTTTTCAATTATAATTTTAAACTTATTTATGATCCAACCTACTGTGCAATATTTCTAAGTGAGCCTTCTCTAGATTCCTTCATATTTTAATTGTATTCAGCTCTAACTTTCTTTTATATTTTTAAGTTATTATAATTTTGCCATAAATCAGGATGCACTGCTGGATATGCTTTCTATATTTGGCTTTAAGATAGAAAGCATACCCAGCAGGTCCACTTGAGTGTGTTGTCATACGAGTTAAATTGTGTGGCCTGAATTTTTCTGACTCAAGTTGAGCCATTTTTTTATGAGTACCAGTCATAGCAGGCTCCAGGCAGAGGGCTCACTTTCCTTCTTAGAGTCTGTCTATAGTTAAGGATTTATTATTTATCTGGCTCTGTCAGATTTAAACCCATGGGCTATGGTTTTATAGGCAGATGTAGTAGATAAATGAGAGCATATGGTCCTCAATGCAGCATTTCTGGCTTTCCAGGAGTGCCCATAAAATGTAGAAGAGTCCATCACTTAACCTTCTACAGAAATGTGTTTATTAATTAAGAAAAATTAACCTTATTCACACATGTGTTTCTCTTCACTTAGTGTTAACGTATAATGCTTGTTGATGTACCTCATGATGGAGTGGCAGGGTAAATTTCAACTGAACTGTGATTACTACACTTTAACTTAATTAGAAGATATATTCTCAAATTAACTAAGTTTCTTTTAATAAAAACATCCTCTGACATTTTCTAATTCGTCAGCTGTACAATGAATTTGTTCACTGGTCTCCTCTTTTTCAGATATTAAATTTATTATTTTCTTTTGGATAAACCCTATTGATCTATTTTGGTAGTTTGGTCTCTGAATGAATACTCAATAACTATTAGATGTTATTTTATTGGGGTTCGGTCAAGTAGTGTTCTTCCTCGACCGAACCCCAACAAAAAACATCTAATAATAATATCTATGGTAAAAAAAAAAAAATTCCATTTGAAAATACTTAATAACTTTTATTAATTACTCCTCTCATTTCACAGTTGACTTCATTTCTGGGTCTTGTTGAATTTTCAAATAATTTGTTACTTAAATCATCAATTAATTAAATTTAATTCCCCTAAGTATCTCCAATATTTACTGGCTCAGCACTGTTCAAAGAAGCAAAAATTGAGGTTGAATCATTGAATCATAAATTGAGGTTTTTGGTACTCAAGTTGAGCTATTTTTATTCTAAAATTGTTTTTTACTTTATTCTTGTAAAAGTTATTTTTTGGCACAATAGTAGGTAAAATATTTCTGTTTTAAATTCATTAAATGAAATAATTAAAAACCATGTTTAACTAATGGAAACCATATATATTTGTCAGGCTGAGAAGGTGTTGGCCTCGAGACCTACTTACTTAGTAACTTCTTAGTTGACTTCATGCTTGGGGGGGGGGGGGGGCCACCACTGGGAGCACCTTTACTCACATGCCCATCGTGCTAATTTTCTTCTTTTTTTTTATGTATATTTACACCATCTGCTGATGTTACCACATTGTGTATATTGGTCAAAAAAAGGTGTATATTGTCACAAAGTGTGGATGTTAATTTATTTGTTTTCTTTGCAAATCTTGTTTTAGGTTTTATAAGAGTACAATTTTTAATACCTTCTTTGGTTTTGCAGCAAGCATCTGAAGGAACGATAACCTTCAAGCTGGTCCCTGCTGATGGACGTAATGGTTGTAGAGAGAGCAAGGTACGAGTGAGGGCTCACTTTGACTACTGTGCATCTGCTGACCCCTATATCCCTTGCAAGGAAGCTGGACTTGACTTCCTCAAGGGAGACGTCCTTCACATAGTCAGCCAGGATGATGCCTATTGGTAGTTAGCCTTTAACCGTACTAAGTTGAGCTATATTTATTCTAAAGTTGTAAGTTGTTGCTAGTTATGTTTTAGGGCCTTGAATATATTTAATGATGTTTCTTCTGCTTATAAATGTTTTAAAAGAAGCCTATTACTACAGGTTATTGGAAAGACCCATAGTTAATTTTTCATTCAGTTTTCATTGTTATTATTGTCATGATTCTAGTTCTTAAGTATCTTCAAAGATAACTATTATAGTAGGTGTTGGCATTTAATTTCAGGCTATGCCTAACACTTGCTGAGGCTGCTGTTAGGTCCTAAGAGCCAGTTTTATGAGGGTGTAATAACATTGTAGTTGATCGCCCAGAAAAAAAAACTAACCTGACCTACCCAGTTTTATTGAATATCTTAAGAATTAAAAAAAAAAAATTAATTCTTAACTCATTTGTGAAATAAAAAGTTTTATGCTATTTAGAAGTAATTGAATTCCAAATGGTTTTACTTAATAAATAATACATAATTATTCTTA
>KZ809154.1:87256-116521 GCA_000696205.2 Oncopeltus fasciatus | reverse complement strand
TTTTTTTTGGGGGGGGGGGGTTTCCAACTTATATTTACTTATTATATTTCTCTTAACATAAAAATATTTTTTAATTTGATTACAATGAACTAAAAAAATTTTTAAAATGACAATCATAAAAGGAGAGAAGGTGACCAACGATACCACTTAGAAATTAAATAGAAACTATATTCCCAGAAGGTTACGAAGCCATCTTCGTTTGAGTAGATGATGAGGATTGTAAGGGTTTGAAGACAGGGTTTGTGCTAGTGGAAAGGGATGAAACAGGGAATGAAAGGGATGTTAAAATTGTGGTGAAGGGAGGAATTAGATACGTAATAGTGAGCATTTGCAATTATTGTGAGGGTTTTGAATTAAAATGACTTAATTCTTTGGATGTTGGAAGGCTTGCCGTCACCCACGTAGAAAAATTACTTTTAAAAAAACTATTTTTTATAAAGTAATATTTCTACGTGGATCAAGAGACTGAACGTTTAAAATCAGCCTACCCCTTTCTTTTTAACTCTCCCTAACCGTCAAAACGCTAGCACTGGGCGCCTTTCTATGAGTCTTTATGTTACGGAATATTTTTCACCTGATACACCAAAAAACAGGATAATAAACTCAATCCCAAAGCTCACCGAACTTATAAGAAATCTTTAAAAGAAATGAAAAAGGTGATAAAACTGTGTAACATTGAAAGACATGTCATGTGACATGTTCTTCTCAAAATTAGAAAATAAATTGAAGAAAGTAAGACGTTGGAATAAATAAGACGTCATTGATTTAAAAATAGGACCAAAAGTGTGAGAATATAGCTTTAATAGCCGAAATAAATTTTTAAACAAGGGAGGCTTAAACATTTAAGCTAATATATAGCACATGAAATAGTTTTAGGCCTAACAATTAAATTTTAAAATTACTAAAACACCGGAACTATGAATGTTAAACTCTGCAGCAAAAAAAAAGTGAAGTGAAGAAATTATAATTTCTCAAATAATTTTCACCCGCTTCGGATTACTACAGAGGATAGAATCGCAACTTTGATTGCCTGTATACCTGGGGAGATAACTATTCAAAATATTAAAAAATCTTAGAAGCATGGTACAACGGGCTTTCAGTAAAAATGTGCAAAATTACACAGATAAAATTTAGAGGTGAAATATTACCGGGTGTGAGGAGTAAACTGGTGTATAATTGCCATTACAAGAAGAGACAAGGAGCAGGGACTTGTGGCTAACGATCAGAAAGGCAGAGGCAGAAGTAGTAGAAACGAAGTATGGAAATTACGATTTCGTCCAGCTGGTCAGTGGACTGTTAGGAGTTGCTGCCCTGGACAGCTTTTCAAAAAAAAAAAAGTAGGAACAGTCAATGGAAAAACCAAACTTCAGGACAAGGTAAATGGGCAAATATAAATTAAGGTAATCTTGGGGGCCGCCAAGCCTTCCAATATCCAAAGAATCCAGTCCTTTCAATTCAAAATCTTAGGAATAATTGCAAATGCTCCCTATTACGTATCCAATTCATCCCTTCACCACGATCTTAATATCCCTTTCGTTCAAGACCTCATTTCTTCCCGCTCCTCCTTTTTCCACAATAAACTGCCATACCATCCTAATCTAGCACAGACCCTGTCTTCCAACGCCAACCATCGACCCTCGCCGTCAACTCAAACGAATATGAACCCGTGACCTCCTGGGGACATAGTCTGTAAATTATTTGAGAGTGGTGTCATTGGTCACCTTCTCTCCTCATGTGATTGACATTGAATGTCATTTTTACATTATAATCAAATTACAAAATGTTTCTATTTAACAGAATGTAATAAATAAATAAAAGTTTTAAAAAAATTGAAACTGATGGTATATTTAAAAGTATATTTTTAACCATAATTTTCAAATAACTTTTAACTAATCAACTTCCTTACCAGTATACAAAAAAGGTATTATGAAGAATATTGAAAATTATTGAGAAATTTCTTTCCAATACATGAAAGCTAAACTATTTAAAGTTACAGGGACTAAAAGAGTTATCAATTGGATTAATGAAAATAACATTTTACGGTAAGCACATGCGAGTTTTAAGGAAGTAGACCGCATATTTACACAGTAACGGTGACTTATACAACTTCAAATATGATATAAATATAATAAAGTGGTGATAAATACAAAATGTACACTCTTTTTGTTGATTTCGAACCTGCATTTGATAATGTAGACTAAAACATAATGTTATGACTCACGATCATTTCAGCTTTTGATGAGCTTACGCCTGCCTAACATATTTTCCATTTGTACTCAAACTTCATATGAATTCCGCTTATCTGGAAGCGTAAAACATCTAATTTTGAGAAGGAGTTATAATTTGTTTTAAAGGTCGATTACAATAAATTATTTTAAAAAATAATATACAATACAAATTTAAGAGCAAAGGATCGAAGTGGTATAACTCATATAAGTGATGACAATCTCAGTAAAAATCAAGATAAAATCAGGATGGGTCTGCATTTAATCTGTGAAAGGAATTAAGTTAATATTGCGGTACTTCTGACTTCAAAACACATTGATTTTAACACCTTCTCCCGTTCAGTAATGTTTTATGATGGTCAGGTTTGTGAGGGAGGCAATATAATAGTATAGAAATTCTAACCAAATTATTTATAAAGCTTTTCTGCCCTCCGCACTCCATGCACGCAAATTCCTCTCTTACTTTAAACACTTAATTTGCACTTCAAAGTTAGATTACATACATAAGGCCTTGGATGTCATAGATATCATTATAATTTTCAGAAAATGATCCAGATGTGGTTTAGATGACAACAATACTTTAATGACCAATTTAAGAATTGTGAAATTTGTGTTCAGCCAACATAAGATCTCGATTGATAGAACTCAAATGGAACGTTATTTTAGAGAAATTTACGTTAATTTTAAGGAGAAGCTTTATTATTAAATAATAAGTTTATACTTTACAGTCAGTAATATTTTTTTGTCTTAAAATTCAACACCTCTCATTTTTCGTTGTCAACTAAATCTTCAAGCTAGAACTGATACGGTTCTTACGGAGAGTGAGGCTTGTACTAGTTTGTGTTCCCTGTATAATAAAAAATTATGAAGAATCTGAGGTTTCTTTTCTGTTCATCTGTCAAAATTCGAATGGGATAGAATGGGTAAAAAATGTCTCATAATATACCTAAATACGACAAAATACCTAAGAAATAATAAAATATAAAAATTAGAAGGCTTAGTTGAGTTTTTGTAATGTTCTTAAGATTTGATCTTAATAAGTCTAATAAGTAGATGTAAATGAGTATAAGCTGTGTAGATGATACAGATATGAGTAAGAACCATAGTTTGTTTCGGAATATAGTTACTCCTAAGGTGAATTTCAAAGAAAGGAACTTATTTATTTTTTTGTGTATTTATTTTTTCTAAAGCCATATTCAGCGGTGCTTACTTAGTTGTCCTATCTCACCTCGAAACAAGAAATATTCTTTGTCAATATGTCTGCATGTTAAAATCACATGTTGTTTTATATTTTATTATTTTGTTTTATATATATTTTCCGGCAGAAGTATTTTGCCTAGCCATTTTGGTGCTTATGGTTTTATTTTATCCGAGTCGAATTTCCTCTAATAGCCAAGAATACTCGCATTTGTTGTTAAATATGGGTATTTTTTCTCTTTTGTATTGAGTGTTTTATTGTTGATTTAAGATATTTTTATGTCGTTTTACTCAAATTAATTTATATATCTTAATTACATAAGTTCATTCTCTTAATTTTTCTAATTTTTCAATGCTGATCGTGTCTTAAGGGAAAAGTTATGACGTCTTTCTGTGTATTTATGACGGCCACAGGTGTATTTATTTGTTAGGTATTATATGAAAGTGCTAAGAATCCTTTTCAATA
This sequence comes from Oncopeltus fasciatus, assembly GCA_000696205.2. Classification (NCBI taxonomy): domain Eukaryota; kingdom Metazoa; phylum Arthropoda; class Insecta; order Hemiptera; family Lygaeidae; genus Oncopeltus; species Oncopeltus fasciatus. Next base: position 112,633 of record KZ809154.1, on the reverse strand, counting down.
GAAATTCAAATAAGTAGTTGATTTTTGTTGGGGTTCGGTCAAGGTAGATCCTAAAAAATACAAATTTTTAAAAAAGTGTATTTTTTTTTAAATTATCTGCTGACGTTTCGGCATACCTTATGAGCTATCTTCAGGGCTATCATGAAGACGAGAGAGGACGTCCTGTCACTAAGTTCACATTTCCATGACAGAGTGTGGAAATGTGAACTTAATGACAGGACGTCCCCTAACAATGTACTTACAATGTAAGCTGAAACGTCAGCAGATAATTTTTTTTTAATACACTTGTTTTAAAAATTTGTATTTTTTTGGATCTACCTTGACCGAACCCCAACAAAAATCATCTAATAAAAATACCTACGATCAAAAAACTCTCCATTTTAAATAAGTAGTATTTTAGCTCAAGTATGCAGATAGGCAATGATATTATGATTTCGTAGTATATACAGTGTACTTCTTATTTGTTTGATAATTAGCAGGAGTGGCATTATAACTCCAGTATTCTGTATATATATATATATATATCTGAAGTATGTACATNTCTGTTCCGACGACTTGGTGTACTTTTGATTTATAAACTCCAAGAGCAAACCTGGAGTACGTACCATTTTGAACGAACGTATGGTACCTTCGACGGTTAAAAAAACAAATAAAATGTAATCTTTATTTTTTAAAATGAACATCGTATTATAACTAGACTATATATATGTACATACTTCAGATATTTGGATTAAGGGAAAAAGATAATACATGAGGAAATACAATAGCAAATAGTTTTTTTACCCAATTCCAATTACAAAGCAGACAGACAGAACAAGAGGTAAATGTCAGAATTTTCATACGTGCCAAGTTGTCTGAATTTATACTCACGATGGAATATCTTAACCAGTGTACATTTGGGTAGGAGCCTATTTCAACAATGAACTTTCAACCAATATTGATCATAAAATATAATTTTTATAAATGAAAACACATAAAATATACCACGACTTTAGAAAAAATAATAATTATTTTTATAGATGCAGTTTTTCATTAATCGGAATATTTACACTCTCAACCTTACTGAGGGTCTTCTCATCCAGACTAAATTGTCGCAGTGTGGAGAAAAGTGTTTGTCTATCCACAGAGTCATATGCCTTCTGAAAATCCACTAGAACAAATACCCAGGAATGTCCACCTCGGCTATTGTAGGTGAGAATTGTCTTAAGATTTTGAATCTGTTCTGAGCAGGATCTGTCGATGCGGAAGCCAGCTTGATATTCCCCCAATTGTGGCTCTAGCTGGGTGGTGACCCTAGTTAAAAGGGCTACAGAGAGGATCTTGTAGGTAATCTGTAATAAGGATATACCTCTGTAATTGTTGAGATCTGTCTTACTTCCCTTCTTATGTAATGGATGAATTACAGCAGCCGTCCATCCTTCTGGTAAGGTCTCTGTTGCCCATATGTCCTTTATGATCTGATGGATACTTTGCAAGGACTGCTCATCTGTGTGTTTCCACATCTCTGCTACTATGTCATCTTCGCCTGCGGCTTTGTTATTTTTGAGGCCCTTGATGATAGCTTCTATTTCTTTCCTGGTGGATGGTTGAGTATCAGGGTTTATGGTGCACGGCTCATGGAAAATAAGTCTTTCTTTAGGTTCCTCTGCGTTAAGGAGCTTCTGGAAATAGTCTGCAAGGATGTTGGTGCAGTCCTTGTTGTTCAGTTGGAGTTTCCCATCTGGCCCTTGGAGAAGTAGGGTTGGAGCTGTGTACTGGGTCGTCTGCTTCTTGAGTCCCTTGTAGAGATCTCTTGAGTTGTTTCTCTGGAAATTTTCTTCTGCCTCTAGCATCAGGGTTCTGAGGTAATTTCTTTCTTGAAAACCTATCAATATATGACTCTCTAATTTATTTTTAACAAATATTTGGAATTCAATTGGTTCCTTTAAGTGCATCTCATAATTTCTATTATACTATCCATTAGTACTTTACTTTGTTTTTGATGAATGTGGACAATTTAAATTTCAATGCAAATTATAAATACATAGATTTATAACTTTAAGATTATTCTCATTTCACTAACCCTCAATTTCTACCATTCACTTTTGCTCACTTCTACCTACTTTTTAATTTTCATAATCATAGTAATCCTTTTATACCAGCTTTCATATTTTCCTTTAAAAAACTGTGAATATATTGTCGACTGACTTTTAGCTTAACTATTTTCTTTTGAAAATTTGTCTTTCTTTAACCTCATACTCTAGTTCATCTAACTTCTTCAATGTATCTATTTATCTTGGCTTAACCACCAACTACTACAGTTTAAATAATACTTGTATCATTTTATCCCAGAAACACACTTTATACAATCAATTAGATCCATAGAGAAAGAGATTTATGAGATACAAAAAATTAATAAATTACCAAAAGTATGCCGTCTAATCTGAAACTAACTTCCTTTTTTAGATCTAATTCTAAATATATAAATAAAAATGATTGGCAGAAAAAAAAAGAATATAGCTCATCATTTTTGGTTTAAATTTCTTTAATGAGGCCAAAAGATCATCACCTGTTAGTCCTAAGACCCCTGGGTTTTCCCAAATCCATCATTTTGTTTTATATATATTTTCCGGCAGAAGTATTTTGCCTAGCCATTTTGGTGCTTATGGTTTTATTTTATCCGAGTCGAATTTCCTCTAATAGCCAAGAATACTCGCATTTGTTGTTAAATATGNGAATAAAATTTTAAATAAAATTATTGTATTTTATTTTTTATTTATTCACTTTTTTTTGGAGCTTATTCTTCCAGCCTTTATTTTATTATTATTTATCTTTTCAGGTTAACTCCACCATTAATAGGAGCCATCATATTTGTGGGGACCTTTTGCAATAAAATATGCACTGGCCCACTTTGTTCAATTGAAATAGACCCAGAAAGGACATTCTGCAAAAGTTACTGGTGGACAAACTTGCTGTACATTAACAATTATTATCCAGGACTATTCCTATCTGTAAGCTAATATATTTTATATTTTATAAAGTACCAGCTCTCCAGGAGTAATTTTTTTACTAGACAAAGCTTTAGATCTCATGTCACAATCATTATTTATTTACACTAAGTAATTAGATTTGTAATTAGTTCATAATTTCTTTTAATATTATCTAAACAGGATTGGAACTTAATAGCTGATATTTGACTTACTTGAATTATGTCCAATATTATACATAACAGTCATCAATTATGTAAAGAAAATTAAGCTTTATTCTGGGACTTAAGACCAATTGAATAACAAAGAAATCATAGCTGACTGTCATGTCTATGGGGAGATGGATCAACATACTCAGAGAGCTGAGATGAGACTGACCTTTATTGTCCTAGTAGTATTTGTTATAACTTGTTATTAAATCTCCCTTTTTTCTGTAAATACATTTACATACATGTTAGGAAAAACATAAAAATGAAAGTAAAACAATCTTATGGTTGAATAACATAATTAAAGAAATACTTTAAACAGTACAAAGTCCAAATGAGTACCAAAATTAAATTAATAAATTCTTCTAAAGTGAAATTACATAATTATTAGGCTTAGTGAGTATTTTATACACAATATTAACATATTATCACTTCACATCACTCAGGTTTAAACCGCTGGGGCTGTTTGACTGGCCTTCCCCTTCTGGTAAAGCTAGGCAGATGAATTTCTGCTGAGGAGTTCAGTGATGAGTCAGTGATCTCTTCTTCTGTGATGGTTTTGACTTCATCAGGATCATTGTCTTCTCCTTCTTCCATCAAAGTTTCAGAATGCTCCTGTTCGCTGGCAACGTCAGGGCTCAAGTGGAGTATGTATCCTGAGTCATCGATCCTTGACTCCTCCACTTCTTCCTCCACAGTTTGCTGTGCTGATGAGTTCGCTATGAGAGGCTTGAGAAATTTCCTATTCCTGAGGAGTTGACTGCCATCTTCCAGTTCAACTCTGTAGCTCCTGGGCGTTTCTCCTTTTGACTGGATTCGTCCTCGGGTCCAAGTCTTCCCTCTCTGCAGCCACACTTCTGAGTTTTTCTTCAGTGGCTTAAGAGTTTTTGTTCCATTATCAAAATTATTTTTCTGTTTCTGTTGATTGAGCTCTAGCCTTTTCCTTACTTTGTCCGGTTGTATTGTTTTTGGTTGTAGATGGCGATTTATGACTGGCAGATTGTCCTTTAGCCGTCTCCCCATTAAGAGTTGTGCCGGAGATGCTATGTCGAGGACTGGAGTGTTTCTGGATTGGAGAAGTGCCATGCTTATGTCTTTATTTTCCTCCAGAGCCTTCCTCATTATTTTCTTGACAGTTTGAACTGTTCTCTCTACCATGCCATTTGACTGGGCATATGTTGGAGTAGTATAAATATGTCGAAAGTTCCATGTTTTGGTAAATTGTATGAATTTATAAGAATTGAACTGTGGTCCCCCTTCAGTTATCAAAATGTTTGGAATACCAAATCTGTAAAATATATGTTTAATGTGGCCAATTAAGCAAGGAGTGTCTAACCGGTCTAATTTTGCAATCTCAATAAATTTTGAATAATAGTCAGTAACTAATAAATAATTTATACCATTTAAATAAGAAATGTCAGCAGCAACCTTTTCCCAAGATCTTGTTGGGATGGGGTGAGATAAGAGGGGTTCTTGTCTTTGGGAATTTGAATGAGTTAAACAAGTCTGACATGAAAGTATTAAATCGTCGATCATCTTGGACATTCCTGGCCAATAAAATTGCTCCCTAGCTCAGGCTTTAGTTTTATTTATGCCTTGGTGACTATACTGGAGGAGATTTAATATTTGAAATTTAAGTGAACTTGGAATGATAATTTTATTAGATTATTATATAAGATGTTATTATGATAGGTAATTTCTGATCTGAATTTATAATAAAATTTCAAGCTATTTGGGATATTATTATACTTTTTTGGCCAACCTTCTATAGCAAATGTTTTTAATAATTTTAGATCCTCATCTTTTCGAGTTTCCTCTCTCACTTTATCTAAACTTAGGCTTTGTTCTATATCAAGATCTATCAAACATATCTGTGCAGTCATATATTTTTCTATTAATCCATCAAATTCTTCATCCACTGAATCTTTTGCTGTTCTAAAAGCTCTAGACAAAACATCAGCTATATGTAATTCTTTTCCCGGAACATATTTCAAATGAATGTCATATTTTTGTAATCTAATTAACATACGTTGAAGCCTAGGGGGAGTAAGATATAATGGTTTTTTGAAAATTTCAATAAGAGGTTTATGATCGGTTTCTACTGAAACGGATTTCCCAAAAATATATTGGTGGAAGCGTTCACATCCATAAACAATAGCTAATAATTCTTTTTTGGCTTTCAGTCAAGGCTTTGGATGCATATGCACATGGCCTATTACCCTGTAAAAGGACTGCTTCTAGGCCATTTTTGGATGAATCTACCGATATGGTACAATCTTCTTGAGGATTAAAATATCTGAGAACTGGGGCATTTGTCAATAGATTTTTGTTCTTTTTCGTTGCCTTTCACAATGTTTATCCCACGAAAATAAATTATCTTTTTTTATTAATTCCCTTCAAGGTGCCATGATCTCACTCACGTTTGGAATATGTCTGCTAACATATGTGACCATTCCTAAAAGACTTTCTACCTCTTTTTTATTAGTGGGTTTGGGCATTTCTGTTATGGAAGATATTTTATTTTTATCTACTTTTATCCCTGCAGCAGAAAATGAATGACCTAGAAATGTTACTTCCTTCACACCAAAGAGGCATTTCTCTTTATTAAATTTGACATTATGTTTCTCAGCCAGTTCAAAAACTTAGTTTAAAATCTTGTTATGTTCCTCCTCATTTTCTGTATGAATAATTAAGTCATCTTGATAAATCTTAACTCCGGGTATGTCAAAAATCTTTTTATATTTCTTTTGAGAAACTTCACTACCTGACTTTATTCCCATGGGCATTCTTAAATATCTATATCTTCCTGCTATGCCACTATTAAAAGTACAGATGTACGAACTAGGTTCATCGAGTGGCATTGACCAAAAACCTGAACTACAGTCTAATTTTGAAAATATTTTAGAACCAGAAAGCTCAGCCGAAATTTCTTCAAAGCTGGGGAGTTGATAATGCTCCCGTATTATGGCCGTATTATTTAAATCTTAGGGGTCAAGACAAATTTAAGTTTGCCATTTGTTTTTCTAACTATTACTGTAGAATTCACCCACTCTGTGGGCTCATTAACTTTCTTTATGATCCCTTCCTTCTTCATATAATTTAGAGTTTTTAAATATTTGTCCTTAAGGGCAAATGGAATCTTTCTGGGTGGATGAATTAAAAGTTTAACTGATTCGTCTAGTTGTAAGGGTCATTTCTACAGCCTACTTCTTTATAATTATTTATTATTTGTTCGACACTCTTAGGCTGTATAATGTTATCTACTCTTCCAACTAAGTCCAGTTGAATACAGGCATTAAGTCCTAGTATAGAAGGAGAATTATAATTGATAACAAAAAATTCTAAAAAACACATTATATTTTTATATTGAGCATTTAAAGATATTCTTCCAATGACCTCTAGTCTTTCCCCAGTATATGTGGTTAATTTTTTATTTGTTTGTGACAAATTTTCCTCGGAAATGTTTAATGATTTCCATAATTTGAAATTAACAATGTTCCCCTTTGTCTAATTTAAAGTTCACTTTAATTTAATTTTCTAAAAGAAGATTTACACTACATTCTGACTTATGATACTCTTGGGCTTCTATTTTATTAATGAAGTATTTGTTAATGTTTTCTTCTGAGGAACTCCTAATTATAGCTTTAACATTTTTGATTTTTTTGGAAAAACATTGCGATCCAAAATGTCCCTTTTTATTACAGGAATGACAGGTGGCATTAAATGCCCGGCATTTGTTACTAGGATGGATGTGACCACATCTACTGCATTTTACTGAATCAGATTTGTGCTTTTGATTAGATTTTTTAAATTTAGTCTGGTTTTTATCATTAAAATTTCAAACATTCTTTATTGGCTTAGTGCTAAATGACTTGTTAATTTTTTCCACTCAATAGAAAGAATCACTACCACTTTTTATTATTTTTTATTGCTCCCTGGATTTTTCTATATTTATTGCAATTTTTATTGTCTTATCAAGAGTTTTATCATTCAACTCCAAAAGTCTTTCCCTTAGAAAATTATTATTGATACCACAGATAAATAAACTTTTGACGAGGCCATCCTTCATTTATCAAACTCATAATTTGAAGCTTTGTTTTTTAAATCTGTTACAAAATGTTCTAACTCTTTCCCTTCCATTTGTTTCCTTGTAAAAAATTTAAACCTTTTATATTCCAATTTTTTTTTAGGTAAAAAGTAATCTTCAAACCTATCTAATAAAGTTTTTAAAGAGTTTTTCTCCTCCTTTTTTAAATTAAATGAATTAAAAATATGTAAACCCTCATCCCCTATCAAATAAAGCAACTGAGCACATTGTGTTGGCTCTGGTTTTTTATTAATTTCTGTAGCTAACAAATAATTTTCAAATTTTTGTCTCCAAAATTTCCAATTGGATGAAAGGTTGCCGCTAAAATTCATGGATTGAATTCCTTTGAATTCCATTTTGTATTTGTTTTTTTAAATCAAGTATCCCAAAAATATATAATATACTATTTTTATTAATATTTGTTTTTTTGAGTTAATTAAAGGGAAAACATATGCATTTTATTAATAGTTTTAGTAAAGAGGAACATTTTTAGAATTAATGCCTCAGTTCATAATTCTAACAAATATCAAACAATTACCATTTGGTCTGAGGTAGGCAGGAATAATCCTGAATGCAACATGTCGTCTATGGGGAGAGGGATCAACACACTCAGAGAGCTGAGATGAGACTGACCTTTATTGTCCTAGTAGTGCTTGTTATAACTTGTTATCACACTGACAACATAGCTGATTCTGACCTAATTACAATAATAAAAATTACAAGCACAAATTAACAATAAACTAATAATATATAATATTTTCAACATAGCAAAGACAATATTTACAACTCATTGTACAAGTTAGAAATAGAAGAAAGAAGTACTAAAATAAAAACAAAGATATACATAAGGTAATAAAAATAGGTGTACAAAACGAAAATGAGTGCATCGTACGAAAAATCCTCAAAACTAATACTATAACCATTAATCATCATAAAAATAAGAGATAAAATTCAGAAGTTTCTGACAGCCAATTGTAAAGAGTTCCCTACTATCATGATCCAGCAGTGTTTTAGGATGTCTAACTTAAAACCTACCTGTGCCCACTTCCCTACAAATAAAACCCCTCCCTGATTCAATCAAAAACAAGACAATAACATCTTCTGAGGTAACACCTTCAGGTAATTAACCATAAAACTAAGCAAAAAGCACCTGGCTATGACTTAATCACCAGGCTAATACTTCAAAAATTACCCCAAAAGTAATTCTTTTTCTGACTTGCCTCTACAATCGTGTTCTTTCAACCACCCACTCTTCTGTAAATTTTGTTAAATAATCCTGTTTCCGAAACCCAGTAAACCTCCTCACAACACGCCATTCTATAGAACAATCAGCCTTCTTCCTTTATTATTCAAGATATTTCAGAAAGTACTTCTAAAACCAAAGATGCCCATCATAAATATAAATATTCTTCCAAATCAGCAGTTTACAGCATTCTACAGTCAAGCAGGTATTTTGCATTGTAGTAAGGAACTGGACACCATCATCCAGTTCTTCAGAGATTTTGAGGTCAAACGACTCTTCTAGTAGAGTTTTGAAAAATGGCCAGTCATTAAGGTTGGTGATAATTGTCTAGGGGTGGGTGTGAGGGACAGTATAAGGAGGAGAAGGCTTTGGTCAGAGGAAAGATTATTTAATGTTGTTATGGAGTGATGTAATGGAATAAGATTTCTACAAATGAACACAATAGCCATATTTAATAGTAAAGTTTGTTGAAGTTCCATAAAAGAAATCCATTCTTATGCGTTTAAAAGTGTACATTTAATACACAAAGCAACTTTTGTGTTTGTTTAAGACCACTTTTGCCATTGGAGCTGTCAATAACAAGAGGAAATACTTATTCGCAGAATAAATACTGAAAGATAACAGAATGCCTTCTCTTGTACCTAGCCCGCAATTAAGATCAACACTCAATGCCTACCACCTACACTTGATAAAGCTTATAAGTGAAAATTTGTATTCTAAATACATATGATGTATCATGAAATGTAAGATTGGATGTTATATGATTTGTTGCACAAGTAGCAGTGCAAAAAACTTTTTTTTTAAACTGCCAAAGTGAAAAATTGTTCTATTATAAATATCCTTTAGAATTTTTTTAAATGCATGAAAAGTGATAAAAATGTATTATATGCTCCTCTAGACATACCATTAAATGGATCTTGACATAGATTAAGGAAAGTTTTACTGTGTTTTATGAATGTTCTTATATATAGTTGTACAATCATTGTTATTCATATTGCATACATAAAAATATAATTGCACTCAGACAAACAGCAAGGCCAAGCCCCTACCTTTATATGTATGCACAGTGACAATTTCTATGTACAATGCATATATATTTACTTATCTGTAATGGTGGATGGTGAAAGTAGAGGCGCAGGCCTAAATATATAACCTATGACTTTTTTTATTTACACTCTCCACCATTTTGCTCTGTTGTGACATGCAACCAAATTAAATAGCTATCTTTCATCGAGTGAAATTTTCTAAAGTTGTAAGAAAATTTTTAGTAGAGTTATTAAGTGTAATGGAAAGAGATGAGTTATAAATCATTATAGAATGATGAGCGGATGAATTATGGAGGCGTGTATGGAGAATAAAATGTTCAACTTGCATCAGGCTCACTACTCAATTTCTAGAGGGTTTAAATTTATTAATTGATTATTCTGATAAAAAAAAATTATTATCATTAATTTAATATTCTTATGTAATATACCAAAATTTTTTTATAATAATTATCATTAATTTTATAAAGTTATACAAGTGTTTCAACATTATTTGGTAACATTTTAGTGTCTTCCTCACACATGGTACCTAGCTGCTGACTGGCAACTCTTCATGTTTGTTTCACCAATTGTAGTCATTGTGATAAATAAGAAGCCACAGCATGTTTATAAATTAATTGCAGGAATTTTTCTGTCATCAGTAATCTATACAGTTACTATAACTATAATATTTGATTTGCCATCAGATTCGCTACTATTTGAAAGGTATCTTAATAAATATATTATCAAACTTAGAAAACTGTCTGTGATAAATACACTTTAATGGGCACAAAATGTGAAGAAATAGGTGCATAATATTATTATATGTTTAAATAATTTAATGACAAGTGTTTGCCTGAAATGTAAATTTGTTTTTATAATTATTTGCCTCAAGCATTCAATTATCTCCTTAACTTCCACGTGAAAAACTTTTTTTCATAAAATAATAACTATATTAGTTGTGGAATCTAAAACAAACACAAAAATTATATATATATATATATATATATATCAGTGCTATGAAAATAGGTTAAATATAATTAAAAGGATGGTTGAAAAGCACTTTTAAAAAAAATATAAAGTCAATATTTAGTATAACCATTTTTATTTCGTCAACTATTGTATCAGTAAACTTTGCTTAAGATCAGACAAGACTAAGGTAGGTTTAACGGAAGACCAAATTGAAAATAGCTATAATAAAATATCTATTATATTGAATTAATGAACAAAATATATAGAACATATTTCATTCCACATGTCTTAAAATTCATTAAGAGCTTATTAAATCTAGTCAAGTAAACATTTCAGGAATCAATACAATTTTTTGAATGTGAAAACCATTTACATATATATTATGAAAAATACATTACCTAAAACCAGGATAGCTGTTGGAATCCAGGCGGCACTTAATATCCCGTATGTGAGCATGATAGCGTAAGTCCTGTGAGGTGACACAAAGTACCTATCGGGTACGGCAGATTTAAGCGTGGTAACTAAGCGGCATCGCCCTTAAAAGTGATTATTTCAAGAAATTCATTAGTGTATTTGTTTTATAACCTTTATTTACATATTACATTCTGTTAAAAATAAATAAAANATTTTTTTTCTAAAATATCATATACAAATTATACTTTAATTTTAACTATTCTTGCATTATAGTGACTCTTCTAATTTATTTATTATTATTCTGACTATGTGAACAGGCAGAAAGGTCATACTTCCTAAAGGAATACCCTACTAAATTAATAAACTAAATATGAAATTATTTAAAATAAAAATGTTTGAACTAAAGTTAATAATACATTTATTTGTATCTTAATTTAGGAATAGACATTTCATGGGATTAAATTTTTAAAAAAATAAACATTTAGCACTGCTTGAATTATTAGATAAATAGCTAAAAAGCAATCCCAACCAATTTTTTCAGAAGTTGACAAGCATGACATGAATAATAATAAGACAAGGATTTGGTGTAACTCTTGACATATTAATTTACCTTTCTAGTGTGGATGTAGCTGAATTCTATTATGATAAATTTTATGTTACTCCCTTCGCCCGAGCTGGGCCATGGGCTGTGGGAATGTGCCTTGGAGTTTTCTTGCATGACTGCAATCGTAAACCATTTAAGCTTTCAAAGGTTAGTGAAAGCAATTGTATTTAATAAATTAAATATCCCTTACGATAACTGTAAACATTTCAACTTATCTTAAATTACATAAGGAGGGATATCAAAGGTAAATAACTTTCTTCTTAGAAAAATAAGGTATAATTTATTTTCCAACCAAGTTTACCTCATCAATAAGTGAATATAAAATGGATCTTTTCCATTGACTAAAGCCTTCATCTAGGTAAACAGAGCCTTTCCCGCGAGTGCTACTTTTGCTACATTTCATAACAGTTATGCTCACCAAGTATTACCTTCCAATATTTGAAGACGACTGGAAATATTTTATGCTGGACAAAGGAGATAAGTACAGCTGTGGACTGCTGTAAGAAAGTTTTTAATCACAAGTAAACTTACAGCTTGTCTGATATTCCAGATGTGCAAGGTTTCATTGTCTTTTAGTGGAATAGTTATGACATTAGTCATATTTATATATATTAGTCATATTATAGTCACTTAACTTTTAATATGTTTTTTTTTTTAATTTTCTTTGGGCCGATTTTTAATTTTCTTCTGTGCTTCTTTTATTACTCAATTCTGTCAAAATAAGTATACTAACTTATTTTGAATTCCCGTTGTAATTTATTCGAGTCCCTAAGAAGTAAAAAGTCTTTGTTAACTGGTAGACTACTTCATTTAGGAAGATATTTCATATTTTAACTCAGGTCTTACGATATTTCATCTGTTTGATATTTTTATTTACCAATTATTCAATGATTTCTTATATTTTAATTTGGCTTCAACAGCATTATACTGACTATTATATTCATAGATATCCTCTGGCTGATTGACAGTCAAAGTTGTAGTTCTGTGTATAATAATGTATAAAAAAAACAACTATATTATTTGAATAAAAATATTTCATTATTCCAGTGCTAGTTAAAAGTGCCAGTTCTTGTTCTAGTTATATAGTGCTTTATACTCATATTATAATATGAATTATTATACAAAGATTATAATATTAATACATAATACATTCATAACCCCTACAAAATAAATCAATTATTTTTTTATAAATACCTCCACAAGAGTTTGTGGAAGTAAATCTTTCAATATTAACCTGAAAATTATCTAATCATTTTAAGTTATCAGATTGAACATTTGAAAGATTCATTCACTGATTTCACAATGAAATAAGTTAAAGGATCCAATCATTGAACATTTCTACCCTTCTACACTAAGTTTTTCTTTTAAAAAAAACTTCTGAAGCCCTCACCATTTAAGATAACTGATACAAACTTTTCAGATATTGTTCTAGGAAATATTTGCAAAAACCGTTATGGGAAGAATATTTTTTTTTAAATATTGAAATATATGTGTGAGTAAATAATTGATTAGGAGTGTCACACAGCCACCTTATAAATCTCTTAAGTTCTAATACCTCTGTTATTAATCTTTGAACGGGTCACCATTGAAATTCTGTAAAGAAGCTTAATAAAGTAATGGTGAAAGAAAGGGAGAAAATAACAAAAATTATTTTAATACATGATTTTCAGAGTATACTAAAAATAAATTTTTCTGTTACAGAGCAATCAATTGTTTTGCTGGATTGCGTGGGCAGTTTGTTTTTTTAGCTCAATATTCCTCCTTCTGCCATTCTTGCAGGAAAACTCACACCAAAGCATTTGGGCAAGGGTAGCTTTCATAAGTCTCAACCATAATGTGTTTGCAATCGCACTGGGTTGGATAGTGCTTGCATGCTCCATGAACATTTCAGGTAGAATATTCTTAAACTATTATAAATAATGAAGCTACACTAGAATGCAAAAACATTATACAATATACCATTTATTGAATATTCTTGAGAAAAATAGTTTAAGTATTATGGGGTTTATATCTTTATTGTTGAAACATATAAAATAATATATTTATTTTTCTGGTAGTCAGTCATGGGTAAAACATAAAAATCAACTCAATTTTGACGATACTAAAGCAAATTTAATTTCCCTCCTCAAGGCCAGCCTACAGCAATAAAAAATAACAATGCAACTTATAAAATACTTTAATATAATTAAGGAAAATCAGATGTATGCTTATAAAAATTTTAAAAAATTAAATTAATTTAATTTAAATAACGATATTAAATTAAATAAGTGTATATGAAAAATTAATTAATTAAACAGTACAAAATTAATAAAAAATAACTATAATACTAAAAGAACTATTATACAAATTTCTAAAAGTTTTTGTGCTTTCGAAAAATTGCAATTGTCACAGACTAAAAACATGAAATACAAAATTAATTTTGAGCATATTATGTATGAGATACACACAGACTTACATACATACATTGTACATACATTACATACATGTGTGTGTGTGTGTGTGTTCATGTAGGCGATCACGGTCTCCAGAAATATTCATAAATGTGTCTTCCATGCTTGACCTGCCGAAAAGTTGTTTTTGCTGAACTTTCACAACATCCAGTGATGGCTTCTTCAAGGCTGAATGGAAAATTATAAACATTTTCTTTTCTTCTGCGAGAGCGATTTTTTTTTTCTTACCCCTTGTTTTGTTCAATTTTTTTTTTTTTACATTTATCTTTAAAAATAAAGATAAGTGGTTAACCACTCGGCATGGCGTAATGGTAAGGGGGTAGTAAGTCATTTGAAGGCATATACTGTGAAAGCGACGAAATGTTTTTCTAAAGCCCACTTTTCTGTGAGCATGTTTTACTTCAGAAATGTGTTCCTTAAGCCTTTCTTCCTTTCTTCCAATTTCTCCAATATATAATTTCCCGCATCAGCACGGAATATTATATATCCCTGAAATACTGAGTCCCAGCTTATTTTTACGGTTTACTTACTTGTAATATAAAACAAAAACAAAATCAAAACCATACAAAATTAATCGAGATAAATCTAAAATTATAAGACATACTTCATTAACTATATGGCTCTCAGTGTTAAAGTGCTTCAGCAATATCTAGTCTTCATTTCAGATTAAGATTACAATCGCAGCTCTGAGTGAGCCACATAAATATACCATGCAGAAAACTNGTGAACAGGCAGAAAGGTCATACTTCCTAAAGGAATACCCTACTAAATTAATAAACTAAATATGAAATTATTTAAAATAAAAATGTTTGAACTAAAGTTAATAATACATTTATTTGTATCTTAATTTAGGAATAGACATTTCATGGGATTAAATTTTTAAAAAAATAAACATTTAGCACTGCTTGAATTATTAGATAAATAGCTAAAAAGCAATCCCAACCAATTTTTTCAGAAGTTGACAAGCATGACATGAATAATAATAAGACAAGGATTTGGTGTAACTCTTGACATATTAATTTACCTTTCTAGTGTGGATGTAGCTGAATTCTATTATGATAAATTTTATGTTACTCCCTTCGCCCGAGCTGGGCCATGGGCTGTGGGAATGTGCCTTGGAGTTTTCTTGCATGACTGCAATCGTAAACCATTTAAGCTTTCAAAGGTTAGTGAAAGCAATTGTATTTAATAAATTAAATATCCCTTACGATAACTGTAAACATTTCAACTTATCTTAAATTACATAAGGAGGGATATCAAAGGTAAATAACTTTCTTCTTAGAAAAATAAGGTATAATTTATTTTCCAACCAAGTTTACCTCATCAATAAGTGAATATAAAATGGATCTTTTCCATTGACTAAAGCCTTCATCTAGGTAAACAGAGCCTTTCCCGCGAGTGCTACTTTTGCTACATTTCATAACAGTTATGCTCACCAAGTATTACCTTCCAATATTTGAAGACGACTGGAAATATTTTATGCTGGACAAAGGAGATAAGTACAGCTGTGGACTGCTGTAAGAAAGTTTTTAATCACAAGTAAACTTACAGCTTGTCTGATATTCCAGATGTGCAAGGTTTCATTGTCTTTTAGTGGAATAGTTATGACATTAGTCATATTTATATATATTAGTCATATTATAGTCACTTAACTTTTAATATGTTTTTTTTTTTAATTTTCTTTGGGCCGATTTTTAATTTTCTTCTGTGCTTCTTTTATTACTCAATTCTGTCAAAATAAGTATACTAACTTATTTTGAATTCCCGTTGTAATTTATTCGAGTCCCTAAGAAGTAAAAAGTCTTTGTTAACTGGTAGACTACTTCATTTAGGAAGATATTTCATATTTTAACTCAGGTCTTACGATATTTCATCTGTTTGATATTTTTATTTACCAATTATTCAATGATTTCTTATATTTTAATTTGGCTTCAACAGCATTATACTGACTATTATATTCATAGATATCCTCTGGCTGATTGACAGTCAAAGTTGTAGTTCTGTGTATAATAATGTATAAAAAAAACAACTATATTATTTGAATAAAAATATTTCATTATTCCAGTGCTAGTTAAAAGTGCCAGTTCTTGTTCTAGTTATATAGTGCTTTATACTCATATTATAATATGAATTATTATACAAAGATTATAATATTAATACATAATACATTCATAACCCCTACAAAATAAATCAATTATTTTTTTATAAATACCTCCACAAGAGTTTGTGGAAGTAAATCTTTCAATATTAACCTGAAAATTATCTAATCATTTTAAGTTATCAGATTGAACATTTGAAAGATTCATTCACTGATTTCACAATGAAATAAGTTAAAGGATCCAATCATTGAACATTTCTACCCTTCTACACTAAGTTTTTCTTTTAAAAAAAACTTCTGAAGCCCTCACCATTTAAGATAACTGATACAAACTTTTCAGATATTGTTCTAGGAAATATTTGCAAAAACCGTTATGGGAAGAATATTTTTTTTTAAATATTGAAATATATGTGTGAGTAAATAATTGATTAGGAGTGTCACACAGCCACCTTATAAATCTCTTAAGTTCTAATACCTCTGTTATTAATCTTTGAACGGGTCACCATTGAAATTCTGTAAAGAAGCTTAATAAAGTAATGGTGAAAGAAAGGGAGAAAATAACAAAAATTATTTTAATACATGATTTTCAGAGTATACTAAAAATAAATTTTTCTGTTACAGAGCAATCAATTGTTTTGCTGGATTGCGTGGGCAGTTTGTTTTTTTAGCTCAATATTCCTCCTTCTGCCATTCTTGCAGGAAAACTCACACCAAAGCATTTGGGCAAGGGTAGCTTTCATAAGTCTCAACCATAATGTGTTTGCAATCGCACTGGGTTGGATAGTGCTTGCATGCTCCATGAACATTTCAGGTAGAATATTCTTAAACTATTATAAATAATGAAGCTACACTAGAATGCAAAAACATTATACAATATACCATTTATTGAATATTCTTGAGAAAAATAGTTTAAGTATTATGGGGTTTATATCTTTATTGTTGAAACATATAAAATAATATATTTATTTTTCTGGTAGTCAGTCATGGGTAAAACATAAAAATCAACTCAATTTTGACGATACTAAAGCAAATTTAATTTCCCTCCTCAAGGCCAGCCTACAGCAATAAAAAATAACAATGCAACTTATAAAATACTTTAATATAATTAAGGAAAATCAGATGTATGCTTATAAAAATTTTAAAAAATTAAATTAATTTAATTTAAATAACGATATTAAATTAAATAAGTGTATATGAAAAATTAATTAATTAAACAGTACAAAATTAATAAAAAATAACTATAATACTAAAAGAACTATTATACAAATTTCTAAAAGTTTTTGTGCTTTCGAAAAATTGCAATTGTCACAGACTAAAAACATGAAATACAAAATTAATTTTGAGCATATTATGTATGAGATACACACAGACTTACATACATACATTGTACATACATTACATACATGTGTGTGTGTGTGTGTGTTCATGTAGGCGATCACGGTCTCCAGAAATATTCATAAATGTGTCTTCCATGCTTGACCTGCCGAAAAGTTGTTTTTGCTGAACTTTCACAACATCCAGTGATGGCTTCTTCAAGGCTGAATGGAAAATTATAAACATTTTCTTTTCTTCTGCGAGAGCGATTTTTTTTTTCTTACCCCTTGTTTTGTTCAATTTTTTTTTTTTTACATTTATCTTTAAAAATAAAGATAAGTGGTTAACCACTCGGCATGGCGTAATGGTAAGGGGGTAGTAAGTCATTTGAAGGCATATACTGTGAAAGCGACGAAATGTTTTTCTAAAGCCCACTTTTCTGTGAGCATGTTTTACTTCAGAAATGTGTTCCTTAAGCCTTTCTTCCTTTCTTCCAATTTCTCCAATATATAATTTCCCGCATCAGCACGGAATATTATATATCCCTGAAATACTGAGTCCCAGCTTATTTTTACGGTTTACTTACTTGTAATATAAAACAAAAACAAAATCAAAACCATACAAAATTAATCGAGATAAATCTAAAATTATAAGACATACTTCATTAACTATATGGCTCTCAGTGTTAAAGTGCTTCAGCAATATCTAGTCTTCATTTCAGATTAAGATTACAATCGCAGCTCTGAGTGAGCCACATAAATATACCATGCAGAAAACTTCTAATATTTAATAATTTATAATTTAAATTTCATATATTCTAATATGTAATATGTTTTTAAAATTGTAAATGATATTAGGTGAAAAATTTAGTTTTCTAATGTTTATGTTCATACATTAGGTAAACGAATGTAAAAAACTAAATGTAAGATAAGGGGTTGGGCGGATATCTCTTTTTTTTTTTAAGTTATAGAAACCAAATTCTATATCATGGTTTCATAATGCAAACCATTAAACGAATTAGTTTCGAAAGAAATCGAATGTAGAAGAAAGGTTATTTAGAGGAAGGCTATTTAATGAATTTATATAGTTATCAATATTAAACTTCTGAAAAATATAATTGGCATGCAATTTAATTTTCTCAAGTCTATTTTTTATGATATTTTTACTAAAGGCACATAAGAATAAATTTAGAATAAGCAACGACTATCATCTCGATCAACTCCCCCTCTCTTGTTAGTGTATTTTTTCAACTTTCAAGGTCAAATAGTCATTTACTTTTATTTATCAAAATCTTTTGTGAAAAATCTACTTATTTTACTCTGCTCCTGTATGACAGACTTTACCATTTTCTAGTGCGTTATTTCCATAATATATTATTCTAAGATAATATATAAAGTAAGAAACACACTTGAATGTGGGAAAAACTTAAAAATTGACCACATATGGGCTATAAAAAAACCCATGTTATTAGCTAAAAAGCTCTGAAGACCAAATTATAAATATAGAATCGATAAATTACTCACTGAATGCTACGTAGGAAAGTCAGTTTTATTCCACGAATATGATAAATTTCTTATTACAGACACGTTTGTATGAAATAAGAAAACTCTATTATTCTGTTTTTCAACACTTCATAGAACTAGTAAGTAATTTTAGCTTATTGCATCATGGAGATAACAATGATGTATTATACTTTCAGGTCCAATTGGAAATTTGCTAATATCTCCTGTGTTTGAGCCACTGGGAAAGCTGTCTTATTCAATGTATTTAATACATAAACCAATTTTGTTTTTGTATACTGGGGACTTGAGAACTCCAATGTACTACTCTACAATAAGTTATGTAAGAATGTATTTATATAATTGTCAGACATAAAATGTTTTTTTTTTTTTCATATTTATCTCTTACACTATTATCATATCATCTAGTGTCAGTGATTTTAATGATTAATAATGTTGAATGTTTTGTTTCATACTTGATTTTAAATAGTCGTTACAAATGTAAGTTTTGGCTACTAGAGGCTTCGATTTTTATTGAAATAAAGTTAAATTATTTTGCTTTTAGCAAATGTATTGCTGAATTTTTATTCTGACAAGATATTTGTAAATCTCTCTATAGCTAAAAATGAGATTACAATAGGAAGTTGAATCCGTATTTTTGAAAATATAGTACATAATGAGTTTGAAGAAACTTCTGAATTGCCGCCTCGAAGGTGCTGCTTTAAAGCGATCTGCTGATAAATCATTGTCAAGAAAATCTGCTACCTACCTACGTGCTACACGGCTAATAAATATACATTTGCTCAAACGAAGTATATATATTAATTAATAAATGACTTATTAAGTACTTAAAAATAAAATATTTTGACGGTTATTACATTTCTCATAAAGATGGGAAAGAAAGGGTGTTACTGCCTTTTATAATTCTCGTAACACACATATTTTTATAAAGAAGTATAAATATTTTCCTAACGTAAATCCGTGCTAGGATGATCATCTCAAGTGGACCAAGTACAGTCAGTCCAATGAATGATCATCTTTTTATCATTTTGGTGAACTTGAGCGTGCTTTAATAAGAGCATAAAAAGGAAAAGGTACACTACTTTCTTACTCATTGATAAGTCTGAGTCTTTATTTATTTGAATCGTACAGGGAGCTAGACAAAAAATAGACTCTCTATCTCAGCCGGGGATCGAACCGTGTCCACTATATTGAGAAAAAAAAATAATATCATGAGGGGTGTGTGTGTTCATGTAGGCGATCACGGTCTCCAGAAATATTCATAAATGTGTCTTCCATGCTTGACCTGCCGAAAAGTTGTTTTTGCTGAACTTTCACAACATCCAGTGATGGCTTCTTCAAGGCTGAATGGAAAATTATAAACATTTTCTTTTCTTCTGCGAGAGCGATTTTTTTTTTCTTACCCCTTGTTTTGTTCAATTTTTTTTTTTTTACATTTATCTTTAAAAATAAAGATAAGTGGTTAACCACTCGGCATGGCGTAATGGTAAGGGGGTAGTAAGTCATTTGAAGGCATATACTGTGAAAGCGACGAAATGTTTTTCTAAAGCCCACTTTTCTGTGAGCATGTTTTACTTCAGAAATGTGTTCCTTAAGCCTTTCTTCCTTTCTTCCAATTTCTCCAATATATAATTTCCCGCATCAGCACGGAATATTATATATCCCTGAAATACTGAGTCCCAGCTTATTTTTACGGTTTACNAGCCCTGAAGATGGCTTACAATGTAAGCCGAAACGTTGGCAGATAATCCTTTATTAAAAAATACATTTTTTAAATTTGTGTTTTTTGGATCTACCTTGACCGAACCCCAACTAAAATCATCTAAGGAGAGAAGCTATTTTCATTTGTATTCCAGCTATTATAAAATAGTGGTTGCTCGACGTATTCACCCCTAATTTATTATGCACAAGTAATATATATTATTTTCTCATTGTTCTTTCAATACATGCATTATTTATCTGATTTCTGGTATTCATGTCTATGGGCAACCAGGTGACTTTGTGACACTCCAGGTGGGGAATGTGTATCTCCAATTATGAAGTTACGCCTCTCTCAAGAAACTCATCTACTTCTTTCTCTGTGAATAACAGTGACTAACCCTCAGTAAAGATTGGTAATTGACTCCCCCCCCCCCTCCTACTAATAATACACGCAAACAAGTAGTTTGTGCCACCCTCACTTCACTAACTTTTTAAGGCAAACACGACTCCAAATAGATGGCTGCCAGATTTGGTGTTTCCCCCACTTCAATGAGGTTATTAGACATCCAACACTCCAAATAGCTCTTTGCCATCCCACAGGATCTTTTTTTGTGATAAATATTTTTGAAATATTTTAGAAGTAAATACTACTAGTAGATACCAATAATAGCAGTCACTTAAATAAACAAAGGCATACACATGCATAGATATCACTATCAATATCAGTTTGATTACAATAGTTTATTTTCTATTAGAAAAATTAACTAATAACGTCTCACCCAGTTTTATAATAAGATGTTCATCCCATAAACATTCATCAAGATTTTTATCAATATATCAATATCAGGTTTAATATTTAATAACTTGTTAATTTTTTTTTAATTTTTGTTTTTCTATTATTTACAGCTACCAGTCATTCTTGGGCTAATCGTTATATGTATAGGTGCAGGGCTCCTTCTGTACCTAACTTTCGAGGCTCCTTTTTTACAAATTGAGAAAATATTCTTTCGATATGGTAAGAATTTTCTTGCATAATTTAATTATTCTTAAAATAGCATGTAAAATAGAAGATGGGCTAACAAATCAATTAAATTGATCTTGGGGCGCTCATACTTTTGTTTTCTTTTAAGCTAGGATCTAAAATACATTTTTTCAGAGTTTTTTTTTTCTTTTCTTAACCAGAATAGGTGCTAAATATAATTATGATTTTTAATATACATAATTTATACTATTATTTTATTAGAAAAATATGGGAAAACTTATAACGGAAAATTCTTTAAACACCACGATTATTAGTGTGAAGATAAGATATCACAAGTGAGGGTTTAACACCAAATAAAAAATAGTTAGATAATGCACTAATTAGAAATTCGCTTCTCTGTCTTATGACATCACTAGCTATGAGGTTAGCAGTTTGGTGGGAAACCTAGGGCGTCACCGTTTTCTCCATTTTTGTGTGACAGAACCGCCCTTTTTTTGGATGTTTACCATTTCCACCATCTGTGTGCTCCAGAAAACAGACTTTTCACCCTGTATTCTTATTCATATAGAAGAGTTTAATTTTGATCGGCAAGCAGGTAAAACAGGATTCACTAGACTATCGCATGCTACTTACATGATTATTCTACTGCTTATCATGGTTGTTTCTTAAAAATATGATAGAACAATTTTATTCAGTCTGCGGGCGTAAACAACAACAATCACATTAAAGTTTGACTTAAAATGAACCATTTATTTGTAGATAACTGTAGAAAATAAATTCATTTGGGTGTAGCAATCATCCCGGCATTTTACTGGGAATGTGCTTTCGGAAACTTTCAGTGCCTCAAACTGTAGAACACTTCAAAAGTATATATTCTACCAGGTATGCAAGTTTAAAATGTCGTTTATTTCTTAAAATATATACACAGTAATTTAAAAAAAAGTATAATATATTTTATTCAAAGTACTGGCCCTCGCTTTCTACACATTTTGTCCATCTCTCGGGCAATAAATGGATACCATTCCAAAAGAATGCTTCATCTTTATTTGAAATCCATTCATCGAGCCATTTTCGTACGTTTTCGAAATTGTTGAAGTGTTGCTCCGCCAATGAGTGTCCCATCGATGAGAAGAGGTGATAATCAGAAGGCGCCAGGTCAGGTGAATACGGCGGGTGGGGTAGGAGTTCCCAACCAAGCGAAGAAATCGTTTCCTTAGTCAATCTGGCTGAATGTACAGGAGCGTTATCATGCTGAAGAATGACTTTGGCGTGCCTGTGAGCCCATTCTGGGCGTTTTTCGATCAATGCGTGACTCAAATTGATCATTTGTTGTCGGTAGCGCTCGGTATTGACTGTTTCGCCGGGCTTGAGAAGCTCGTAGTCGATTTGGTCGATTTTCTCGTTTTTGATCAGTAACATCAAAATCACCACGTTTGCACGTTTGAAACCAACGTTCACATGTCTTGACGGTTGGAGCAAGATCGCCATAAGTCTCAACAAAAATTCGATGACATTCAGATGCCTTTTTCTTTTGATTAAATAAGAAAATCATGACATGCCGCAAATGCTCTTTATTTGGCTTAAAATTAGACATTTTTAACACCAAAGAAAGGTATGATACGTCCACGTAAACGACTTAAAAACAACTGACTTTTGTAAACAAATGACTAACAAACAAAATAGCGTTTAGAGATAAGCAAATCCTTCAATAGGCTAAGAGCGCATTCTATTGGAATTAAAACGACATTTTAAACTTGCATACCTGGTATATTCCACTAACCAATTACAAGAAAATTTCAACAGAATTCTTAGAGAAGCTTTTGTCTAATCAAAAAAGGTTTTTCGGCTAAAGCATAACCTCTATGGCCAGTATATTTAGTACAGGTGTACTTGGATTTGTCACTTACAACCCCATCCTAGCATCCCTCACACCTGCTGAGTAAGTCAATTCATACCAGCTATGTAAAACAGGAATATTCCTGTATTGTCTTGACGGACAACCATGCAAGTCATAATGTAATTTTGCTTTCTAAGCATTTGTGAATACCAATAAGGTTCTTTTTATTTATTTATTTTTTGAGTTTTACAGTTAATTGGACTTAAATGGTACCCGAACCTAAAGGCTGGCACTGTTAGAGTAGAAGCTAGAAATTTAGCTTTAAAGAAGACTGATACCATTCTGAACAGAGTGACTAGGAATTGCATATTTTACATCAGGATCTCGAAGTTACCTATAACAAAGGTATTTTTATACCTTCCTAGCTGGCTGATAGTCACCTTCTGACATGCAGCGAGAACTTTAGGAGAACATGTATATTAAATTGTACTTATTCTTTTCTCTTAATAGTATAATTTTTTCAAAAAGTTTATTATTAAGTTAATAATTTTATTGAAACTTGAATGTAGGAATATTTTATGAATAAAAACTTACCGATAGACTTAACAAAAAAAGACCCATTGAAAAAATTACCTCAGAATCTCTATGACTAAAGAAGATTATGATCATATTCCCATATATGATGATAACCCAAAAGATCTCATTTATTTCACTGAAGTAGTAAATGCTGTATTTGCCTCAGTTTACACTGAGACTAATGTGCTCAGAAATCAAAATCATGCTAGATAGTAAATTAAAATATAAATTAGTACGAGATGATAACACTGTCCAATGACTAATACTTTTAATTCACTATATGAACATTTGACCTATGAAATGAACTCTTTTAAACACTTTAGAATAGTAATAGCTGTCTGCTGATCCTCTTAATAAAAGACCATTTTGTAGGAAAAATTCACTCCAATTTATTGATAGATTAGCTAAGATTAGAGCATTCATCTTCTTTAAAATTATAATAGAGAATGCTGGTAATGTGCCAGAATATATAGGAACTAAAGACAAACGAATTTTTTGTAGTGCCAAATCACACTTATACAAGGATCTATGTGATTTCTTATCCATAAGAACTACAAAAAAACTTGATGACTTGTGAAATGCTCTTCCCAACAAATCTTATCTCATTATGGAGAGGATCTAAAAATGAAACAAAACACCAAAATTATTATTAAAATCATACTCAACAAGGATGCAGTCAAATAAACTGGAAAACAAGAGAAATTAGTGTACCGAGAAATAACCAAAAATACTTATTATCTCCAGTCAATACTTACTAGTCACAGGTCAATTTAACTATTACAAATGCTCCCCTGAAGAAAACTTCACACTCCCAATGTTTCCACCTGAATAATTTTACCCCCATGACCAACAACCCTATAAGCTAAATATATCACCGCAGACATGATTTACCAAACACGATGTCAATGAGGACCCTAACACTGTCAACCACATAGAGGACCCAAAACCTGATCATTGAGTAAACTTATAAGTCAAGTTTACAACTCTTGTTGACAAATTCTATTTTTTAGAATTAGGTAAGCGACAACCTGCACCGAATATTCCATAATTAATTTACCCACTTCACAGAACTAGGAATGACATAGCTACTAGACGTGGAATCTACAAAAACTAAATCGCTCTAAATTTCTTGCCTAAGGAATTAAAATAATTTCAGAAGAATTTTTTGTTGTGACCTTAACAAAGTGCGATAAGAGTTTGTAAACTAATGTGATCAACCTGCCTCCATATTTAGGGCTGAGCAAAGAATTAATAGTTAACTTCTGCTTATTTTCTTTAAGTAATAAGTATAATATATTATTAGATTATAAAACTACGACAGAGATTAACTGTGAATTCAATTCCAGAAATGAATAAAAAAATTAATTAAATAATAAAATTATTAT
>KZ809154.1:41022-51334 GCA_000696205.2 Oncopeltus fasciatus | reverse complement strand
CTTAAATATACAAGCTAGTATGCCAGGAGAAGGAAAACCTGATAGATCTTGAACAAAATACGTAAAAGATATTTTAGTCATAATATATCATGAGTTAATTAATATAATAAGTTTTAAAAATCATAAAAAAAAGTTCTTAATTAGCATTATTCTCGTATTATCATTACTACATTAGAAAATTCATTATGTTATAAACACATTTTTGAAATGCTTAAAGTAAATCATGGAAAAAGTAATTACTCAAGAATTTCTTATTTATTTAACTCAAATAAAGATCATTTGAAAGATTGCTTTATCTTTGACTAAAGCAACAAATTTCAAGAACAGATACCTATTATTAAAATTCAATTAAATTTTTGCCTTGAAATTTCAAAGATTTTTTATGAAATTTTGTAACAAATACAAATTTGCTGAGTAAATTGATTAAAGAGATGAAGCAAAAAAAAAAAAAAAATTATAATACTTTTAAACTAAATATGGAAATAATATACCATAACTTTTGTAGACCTGTGATGCACATTTAAATAAGTAATTTTTACACAAATTTTCATTATAGAAAAATTTGAACATGACAATAATAACATGCTATCTGCCATACATAATTGTGTTACTATTATTATTTTACTATAGGTAACTTTTAAACAACTTGCTGCCATTACCCAAAATGGAAATAGTAGAATTACCTGCTAAATTTGCTTCAATTATATTAATAAAAGAAAAATGAGCACAACTTGTTGCTCATTTTCACTTACTAATTGAATTATAAATTATTATAATTGACTTGGGTTAAAATGTGCATTTTAATTTGCTTTACTTATCAATCAGAAAATGAATTGTGACATATAAAAATATTAACTCGTTGAAATACTCCAGGCAAATTATAAAAAATAATATAACTTAAAACATAAAAAATGTATGTAATAATAGAAACAGAGGACAGAATAAGTACATTTTACATCAGTCATAAACAAAAGAACTGACAGAATTTTTGAATTTAAAAAAATCTGAGTTTGGGGTTTAGTAAAGTAATAATAAAACAGATGAACTATTACTATTACAGATTAATTTATTTAACTATAAATATTAGACAAAGATATGTAGAAACTACATATTCTCATCAATCTCAAATTATGAAGGAGAAGTTTCCACCACCCAAATGTACACAGAACAAATAAATAATTCACCTGTCTCCCTCTCAGCTCTTAGAGATGATAAAGAATTATTCAACGTAGTTAATTGTATTGATTCATAATTACTTGGTTTCAGTTCTTGAAATAAGGAATCTTCTGACGGCATAAAGCTATAGATAGAAAAAAAAAATTAAAAGTACAGTTAAACAACTGAAAAAATACCACTATCAATAAGATTGAAATAGTACATGGGTTAAGAAAAGACAAAGAAAAATTTTCAGTTTAGCACTGAAGCCAATAAAATGATTTTTTAAAATATTTATTTATTAGGAGATTTAGATAATTTAATACATAGTTTAGTTAATTAATTATTTTATTCTAACATTTGCGGCAGGAAAACTTAATAATATTAATTAACATTTATCTTTATTTTATTGATGCATACACATGAGGGATTTTTTAACCATTAAGTCTCTTATCATTAGAAATATATTTTTTCCCATGCTTAGTTTGATACTTTTGGTATTGGTCCATACTTTTTTTATACATAGCTAAAACTTTGAAAACTACATTTACTTAATAATAATGTTTTGTTAACAGGTGATAAACTGAATACAGCCATATGGCTCTGTATATATGACAGAATTCAATGCATAGTTTCACAACTTTAAGGAAGAAAAAATGTATCAACAAAACAAAGTGATGTCCCTTTCTTCAGGAGTTTGAACTATTGCTCTTGATGTTTGAAACTATCATATTTTAACATTTTTTTCACAAGTTAAGAGACAACTCCAGCAATCAATTTTCCTGTGTTATATCCAATAGGCAAAGTAGCTCCATTAAACTTTTTCTGGGCCTATCATCTGATGATTAGGAGTCTTACTGAATCCTCATCTAGGCTGTATAACATTCACAAACCCTCAAAAAAAAAAAAAAAAAAAAAAAAATGGATAATGGTGCAGTCCCTTACTGTCTCCAGCAGATGATTTCATGTAGCTACAAGAGAGGTTGAGGGAATGCATTTGACTATAGGATGGCTGGGCTGACAAGTTGCTCAGTCTACAGTCAGGCCTTAATCTGTCTCACCTAAATGTCTGAAGATGAATAGTGATCAGAATAAGAGAACATATTCTAACAAATTTCAATTTAGTTCAAATAAAGAATTACAAAATGATTAAAAATTAAAAAAAAAATTAAGAAAATCAATGCACGATTAAAAATAAAATATCCAGGTTCCTCTGAAAAAAAATTTGTAAGAAAAAAAAAAATTATAGTTAAAAAATAAAATATTCAGTTTTTCTGAATCAAAACTTTTGTGGACCTCCTGAGCTATCCCGGCGCCCCATTTTATAGGATGTTGAACTACTTATATAACAATTTACAGTGCCATAAAGCAACTGTTTATATGAAAATGACAGTTTAAAAAAATAGGGGAATACTTTTTTTTTTTTTTTTTAATAAATCTTTATTTAGTACATTCTGGTACTTAAAATCTTGTAATTTGATGATGGATACTTTAAATAAATTTTTAAAAAATATAACAAAACAAAAATAAAATCAACAATAAAAAAAAACAAATGGACATCACTGTGCTGGGAGAAGGGGCCAATCGAACCCACTCTTAATCAGTTTAGGCACTAAGGCCCAAGAGGTCTCAAGGCTATCTCTGTTTTAGTCGCCGAGGAGGATTGTGAGGAGTCCAACGACAGGGATTGGGCACATGGATTGGGATGAAATTGGAGTTTACTTTGGAAGAGCTTGAAGCGGGTGGAGATAAGGTCTTTGTCAAAAGGAATATTAAAGTCGAGATGAAGGGTAGAGTTGGGCACATAATATGGAGCGTTAGCAATTATTCTGAGAATTTTGGACTGAAAGGATTGTATTCGTTGGATATTGGAAAGCTTAGTGGCACCCCACAGTTCTGCACCATAGGTCCACATTGGTCGTATTATGGTGTTGTAGATAGTCAGTTTATTTTCTAATGTGAGGTGTGAGCGCCTATTTATAAGGCTGTATAAGAGTCCGTGGCGTCCGTTGAGTTCTTGTCATTTGATTTTAGTATATTCATTTCAGTTGAGTCGTGGAACCCAACGTAACGGACTGAATCAGAGAGAGGTTTAGAGATGTTATAGTACGTAACATTATCAGGAGAATCTTTTCTTTGTTGAAAATTTACTTGTACGCATTTGGAGTCATTTATTTGAATTCTCCATTTACTTCACCACTTGAGCTGAATAGCATCAAGATGGTTTTGTAATCAGGATGGGAGGAGAGGATCGCTTTGTCATCTGCACATAGGGCTAATAGAGTATTAGGATGAGTAGGGATGTCTGCAGTATAAAGGATGAAAAGGATGGGTCCAAGAACACTGCCCTGAGGAAAACCCACTTTCACAGGGTAGTGTTCAGAGTAATCTGATCCTCGCCGGACCCTAAAGAAACGGTTAGAAAGATAAGATTTGAGGATTAGATAGATGGTACTTGGAAATATGGACTTCAGCTTATATAATAGTCCAGTATGCCATACTCGGTCAAATGCTTGAGTGACATCTAAGAATGCACGAGGACAAAATTCTTTTCGCTCGAAGGAAGAGGAAATAAAGTCTACAACGCAAAACACCTGCTGGACAGTAGAATTTGTCTCCTTTTGAGAGGCTAGACAGGTAGGCATTAAATGCCTCATTACGTAAAGCACCTAGTTTTTGCTTTACGAGAAGAGATAGCTGGTTGAACTCCCTACGATCTGAGGGATGTCTATACCTCTGGAACAGGGCTCGAGCTTGACGCTTGGTTTGTATGAAGTTTTTAATGTAAACAGGGAGGGGTTCAGCTGAATTAACAGTGTAGCGGGTGCAGGTGGGTTTTAAGTTAGCCTTCCAAAGATATTGCTGAATCTTTATAGTAAAGAACTGGACACCTTCATCCAGCTCCTCAGAGGTTTTTAAGGAGATTCCGAGGTCAAGTGATTCTTCTCGGTGAGTTCTAAAAAGTGGCCAGTCAATGGGACAACTTATTAAAGTTGGTGGCAATAGTCTAGGGATAGGTGTGAGAGACAGAGTAAGGAGGACAGGGTTGTGGTCAGGGGAAAGTTCATTTAATGTTTTTACAGAGTGATGGTAGGTAATAAGATTGTTACATATGAAAAAATCTAGCATATCAAGAAGACGGTTAACATCGGTGGGCCAATAGGTGGGAAAGGACGGACTTAGAGAGGAGCTAGCATTATACAAAGCACGGCCACGGGAGTTGGTCGCTCTCGTGCCACACTGCAGATGTTTCGCATTTTAATCTCCGCCAGAGAGGAAACGGGAACCTAAGGATTTAAAATGCTCTTGGAATTGGCCTGAGGTGATAGATTTGTTAGGAGGGCAATATACTGCAGAAAAGGTAATTGGGGAAGTGGAAGTATTGATGGACACTGAAGTGAATTGAAGCGAGTCTGTAGGAGTGGAAGGTATTAAAAGATGAGTATGGGAAGTGCCAATGGGGAGCGCAGTTCCACCATGAGCTCGTCCGTCTGGGTGATCAGTTCGGTAAGATGTATAGCCTAGTATGTTGAGTTTTTTATTTTTTGTAAGTCATGTTTCTGTAAGTAAGAATATGTCTGTACATTTGTCTTCTAGAGTTAGTTTGAGTTTGTTTGTATGCCGTTAGCATTCCAGAGGAGGACAGAAAAGGATCTAGAGAGGAGGAGTTCATTTACTGCCAGACGAGGAAGTCATATTAGAGACTACCATTGACAAGAGGTTTAGGAGAGGAGTGATGAGGGCGCGAAATTCCACGCGAAAGTGTATCTCCCGCGGCCGACTCGCTCATCGAATTGAATGCACATTAGTCAAACATTTTGTACGTTTCTGACAAAAATGGGAGGTGGTCGGGGCATACATTGGGTGTTGGTTTCCATCTCCTCTCCAGTAATGTTTTGAAGAGGCTGAAAAGGATTGACAGTTGTGAAAGGTGATAGGCTTTCATTCCTATCTGTCACTTGGCGGGGGGTGTGTTAGTCACACCTTGAGAGGTGCTGGGCATGTTTGTAGTTGGTCTCCCTCCAATGGAGTGCTACTGGCGGAATGCCGCCTCTTATCTTTAGGAGGGGTCATGATAAGAGGCGGCATTCCACCAGTAGCACCCATGGGTAGCTATTAGATAACTAATAATATAACATTGATTACAGTTCATAACTGAAAAACACTATCAAAATTAAAATACAAGAAATGCAAGGGAAAATAATTTAAAAAATCTTACTACCTCAGCCGGGACTCGAACCCGGGTCCCCTGTTTTCCGGGCAATCTAAACCACCTAGGCTAGCTAGTTAATTTCTTCTACTCCCCGCACTTTGCTCCAATCTAAACCCCAAAGTAAGATGAATATATCGTCTTATACTTGAGGGTGTTAACATTAAACGAGAGCCTAACAAATAGCCGACAATGTTAGCTCCATAACACTAAACTGCAAATGTTTGCAACTACTTTATCATACTAATTCATGGGAAACTGTTCTGTTTTCAACCTTAATTTATTTTTTACATTTTTGTAAATATAAAACATTTTGTAGTTTGATTAACTTAAAAAATAACAAAATGAAAATCGCAAGGGGAGAGAAGGTGACCAATGAAACCACTCTCAAATATTAAATACAAACTATGTTCCCAGGAACATACACCCAAGAGGTTACGAGGCCATCTTCGTTTGAGTCGACAGGGAGGGTTGTAGTATGGGTTGAAGTTGGAGGACATGGTCTGTGCTAGTGGATTAGAATGATATGGTAGTTTACTGTGGAAAAGAGTAGTGAGAAGAAATGAGGTCTTGAACAAAATGAATATTAAAATTGTGGTGAAGGAAGGAATTGGATACGTAATAGGGACCATTAGCGATTATTCTGAGGGTTTTGGGTTGAAAAGGCTTGATTCTTTGGATATTGGTAGGCTTGGTAGCATCCCATATTTCTATACGGTATGTCCAGTTTGGTTGTAGTAATGTCTTGTAAACCGTCAGTTTGTTTTCTGTTGTAAGATTTGAATTCCTATTAATGAGTCTGTATAGGAATCCTTGTCACAGATTGAGTTCTTGTATTTTCACTAATTTATCAGTTCACCATGAAAATTAATAGATAGCTGCTCATAATCACTGATTAGCAAAAAAGGTCAAAACCAAAATCATTGCATTGTAGGCTTGTTAAGAATGTGGGTGTTAAGACTCACTCATTTTCACTATTAAGGATTTCTAAGAATTTAGTTGCCAATTTTGATTCAGATTCAAGAATTTATTTTAGCTTCAACGTGTGAAATAGAGGATAATATGTGAACATTCTATTCTAAGATTTAATCTGAGTACTCCTCTGATTTTTTCTTTCAAAGCAGTTCTCCTTACGAAACAAAATTATTTGACAATTTCCTTATTAATAAAGCAGTAGCAAGGTCCTCCAATGATCAGAAAAGGTACCACCTATACCTTCGGTCTTACTGGGATGCAGACTGGAGAACTAGAGGAAACTGGTTGTGATTTATATCACAAAGGGCTTTGGAAGCAGTATGTGTAGAACCAGAGCAATGAAAATAAACAATACTTTGTCACTTGATGACAGAGAATGAAATAAAAGCAATGATAATTTTCTCCATTTTACAAATGTCTTTTAAATTGAATTGTGAATAGAGTAGAAAAGCATACCAGTACGTAGTAGATGCATTTACAGAATTTTCACACTATTGATTAAATTGTTCAAAGAAACTTGTGAGAGCTACCAACATAGAAACATAAAGTGCAAAACTAAAATTACCTAATTAAAGTTTAAATGAGTCTGCATCAGTAAGAAGCCAACAAATAGACTGGTAGGGAAACCATATTATTTAACTAATGGTACTTACTTAGGAGGAACAATTCTACTATTTTCAACAGCTGTCACAGAATCACTAAACTTTTCAACCGGTAAGTAGTTCCAATTTTCTTTGCAATTTAATTCATCTCGCTCCAAATCAGAAACATTTAAAATTTTCATGAAAGCACTGCTTTCTTCAGTGAACCTGAAATATTAAATAAAACATTGAGTTAGTAGAAAAATGTAAATAAAAAGCAAAGGAAATACTTTTTTTTTTGTGGAGGGGACGGAGTATTCACCAACCACATTTGGTTATATATCATCATGTATAAATAAATAAATTTTGTTCAAACTTTCAAGTTTTTTTTGTTGTTTTTTTCATGAGAAATATAAGAACAAAAGATTTTCAATTTAAGAAAAATTGTGACTGCCAATTTAGTGTAAAGAAATGTTAATGAAGGAAATTAAAGTTATTATAATACTATGAAGATAAAGAATGAAAACAATAGCAGGATTATTTATTATTACTTTTGAAGTGATTTTCCAAGATTAACTTCCCCAGCCTGATTTACCTCCTTGTACTAGCTAATCTCTATTATGGGATTAAGTAAGATTATTAGATTAAAGATTACATCATCACAATCTTTACATTGTGTTGCTCCAAGTGTTTCAGTGCTTTACTGAAGTGTTTGTCCCATGCCTGGATCTAATATCAACCACAAGGCCCACAATTTAAAAAAAATGTATTACAATTAACTACTTTTTTTAAAAATTAAGTCAACTTTTAATTAATGGTCTATAAATAAAATAAAATAAATTTTAGATAAATTTAGATTTTTTGCTAAGGATTCCTCTTATATAATAAGACTTTGCTTGCTTGTTTTCATATACTTGGAACCTCAATAAATTAATTTAGTCATGCTAGTCAGGTCAGGCAGTTGTGACAGTATATCTGTCGTGAAATAAGCTTTGATTTAAATGGCCAAAAGTATATCTAAAAAGAGAAGAGGGAGCTAAAACAATCACGTTTCTTTCTCCAATATTTTTCTTAAATATATTATTGTTATATTATTTTACAGAATAGATTATAGTATAAGTGAATTGAAGCGAGTCTGTAGGAGTGGAAGGTATTAAAAGATGAGTATGGGAAGTGCCAATGGGGAGCGCAGTTCCACCATGAGCTCGTCCGTCTGGGTGATCAGTTCGGTAAGATGTATAGCCTAGTATGTTGAGTTTTTTATTTTTTGTAAGTCATGTTTCTGTAAGTAAGAATATGTCTGTACATTTGTCTTCTAGAGTTAGTTTGAGTTTGTTTGTATGCCGTTAGCATTCCAGAGGAGGACAGAAAAGGATCTAGAGAGGAGGAGTTCATTTACTGCCAGACGAGGAAGTCATATTAGAGACTACCATTGACAAGAGGTTTAGGAGAGGAGTNCCCCTTTGAGTTAAATTAATTTTATTTTCACTTCTGGAAATGATGGATTATGATTTTGTCAATTTATATAACCCATCCTGTTTCAAAATACCATATTTAGTTTTGTCCATGCATCATACCTGTATTAATAATAAACAATTTTTATATGCTTAGTCATACATTTGCTTTATTAGTCTTAGGTTCATAAACAAAAAATTTTAAAAGGAATAACTGGGCAATGCCATGATTCACAATACCCAAAAAACATCAAGTTTATTTATACTAAAAGACCCATTTTGACAGACATTGCCACGCAGATGACGTCACTCTCC
Source organism: Oncopeltus fasciatus (assembly GCA_000696205.2). NCBI lineage: Eukaryota > Metazoa > Arthropoda > Insecta > Hemiptera > Lygaeidae > Oncopeltus > Oncopeltus fasciatus. The sequence goes on along the minus strand of KZ809154.1, from coordinate 42,644 downwards.
TGTAATCTGTTATAGGCTACTGAAATGAAACTTTTGAATACTAATTTATATGATAGTTTTAAGTAGAATGCGTGGTTCAAAACAGTTTTTAACGAGTTATTGGCTTCTTATATGTCAAAATATAAAATACTCTGCCCTAATTTTAACCTTTTCTCGAGCTGTAATACTAATTGAGAATATTTTTATTGGTATTTGCTATGATTAATTACCAAGAAAAAAAAACACGGTGAGGCCCGAACCCGTGTTTTCTGATCACTGACTAGACTTACACTAGGTGGGCCAAATTCCACCGTATCAGAAACTTCTCTCTTCTTCCGTTTCTTGAACATTTTTTCTTTAAAATAATAATTTTCTATTAGTCATTTTTCTCTTATTTTTTTCGATTAAACTGAAAAAAGAAAATCTTCAACAGTTTTGAAAGAAAAATTAAAAGTAATTTGAAAATATAATCTTAATTAGAGGTTGTATTTGATGCAGATATTATTTTATTATTATTATTACAAATTGTTGGATAAAAAGTGAGTTTTTTGACCGTAGATATTATTATTAGATGATTTTAGTAATAACCTTATTACTTATAATTCTCTAGCACATAGATGTTACGGCCTTCCCAAAATTCACAAACCAGATAATCCCCTCCGCCCCATTGTCTCCAATATAAACTCTCCCGCATCTAAGTTCAGTAAATTTCTCCTTCCATCCTTACAGATTCTTGGCCGACAAAACCACTATGACATAAAGAACTCATTTGACTTTAAAATACAGCTGGAATCTTTAATTATACCTAAAGAATATATTTTTTGCTCCTTAGATGCCGAATCCCTCTTCACTAATATACCTATAGACAAAGCCCTTCAAATTATTGATAAATATTGGAATACATACTACACTATCCCGGTCGACATACCTTGAATCTCTTTCCCTTTGCTGTACGTCCGGCTATCTCCTTTACCAAGGTAAATACTACAACCAGATTAATGGTCTGGCTATGGGAAATAACCTTGCTCCAGACATTTCAAGCATCACTCTTAACGACCTCCTAGACTCTATCCTTCCCCTCTTTCACAACGACATTTTCTTCCTTAAAAAAATAGAGACGACCTCTTCCTCATTCTCAATCCAGAAAAAATCCCCCAGATTCTTACTGCATTTTACTCATACCACCCTCGTCTAAAATTTACCATTGAAATGGAATCTGATTATCAACTCCCCTTCTTTGACACCCTTATTATCCGTAACACCAATGGCTCTATCTCCACTGACTGGTATACCAAGCACACTACTTAGGTCGAATCCTCCACTTCAACTCATCTCACCCTCATCATCAAAAATTAATGTGGCCAAAAACCTTTTCTGCAGATCACTCACACTCTCTGACAAGATATTCCACAGCAAAAATATTAAACTTGTTACTGACATCCTCCTGTCCAATGGTGTTCCTACTCACACCATTAAAAAAACTTGTAAAAGAATTTTTTATTTCCACTTCTCCAACTATCCCCCTACCCCAAAATAACGACCTCGTTTTCCATTCTCTTCCTTATGTCCCAAAACAGGCCACTCTCCCTTTGTACCTTCCGCCTCTTACCTCCCCCCCCACCCTTCCACCACCCACGGTGTCT
>KZ809154.1:0-13774 GCA_000696205.2 Oncopeltus fasciatus | reverse complement strand
TTCATTATACCTTAGAAGTTTAATGCTAAAACTGCCCGATAAGCGCTATCCCCCAACATAGGAAAAATCCTATCCATCTGTTGTTTATTTCAGTGCTCTTACATCAAAGCCTTAAATATATAAATCTCCTTGATGAATTTCAGCCTGTAACAAACTCATCCAACGGTTTGCAACGAGAAGGTCAAACAGCGATTTTGGTTTCTCATTTTTTATTATTAAACTTTTTATTTATTTATTACATTCAGTTAAATCAAAGCATTTTGTAATTTTATCACAATGAAGTTAAAATGGCATTCAGTGTCAATCACATGAAGAGACAAGGTGACCAATGACACCACTTTCAAATTATTTACAGACTATGTCCCCACGAGGTCACGGGGCCATCTTCGTTTGAGTCGACGGGTAGAGTTGTAGGGGTTGGAGTTGGAAGACATGTTCTCTGCTAGTGGATTAGGATGGTATGGCATTTTACTGTGGAAAAGGCTGAAGCGGGAAGAAATAAGTTCTTGAACAAAAGGGATGGAGGTGAATGAATGAATTGGATACGTAATAGGGAGCATTTGCAATTATTCTGAGGGTTTTGGATTGAAAGGACTGGATTCATTGAAAGTCTAGAGTGGTCTCTATAAAGTTTTGTAGAGCGTCAGTTTGTTCTCAATCGTAAGATTGGAGTTCTTATTGGTGAGTCTCTATAGAAGTCCATATCGCTGATTGAGTTCTTGTCTTTTAATTTTTATATGTTTGCCCTATGTAAGTCGTGAGCCAAGATGGGACCCAAGGTAACGAACGGAATTTGAATGTGGTAAAGGAATATTGTTAAATTTCACAATCAGGGAAGAATTTTTGAAATTTACGTGAAAGCTTTTTTCTTCTTTGATATTTATTTTCCATTTGCCACACCAATGTTTGATTTTTTGAGGTCATCTTGTAGGTTTTTAAAAGCAGTTTTAGGATCGGGATGGGAGGATAGGATAGCTTTGTCAGGCGCAAATAGAGCTAAGAGGGTACTTGGATGGGTACAGGATAAATAGGAAAGGTCCAAGCACACTACCTTAAGGAACTCCCGTTTCCACTTGGTAGAAATCGGAGTAATCTAATCCTTGCCGAACCCTAAAGAAACGGTTGGATAAGTAAGACTTAAGGATAAGGTAAGTGTTATAAGGAAGTATGGATTTCAGTTTAAACAAAAGACCACTGTGCCAGACTCTATCAAATGCTTGGGAAAATGTAGTCTACGACGCAAAACAGTTACTGGACATAAGAATGCTTACTTCTGAAGCCGAACTGATGATTTGGGAGCATATTGAATGGTTCGTTTTAACAGTATTATTTCGAAGACCTTTGAAAGTGTAGAAAGGAGACCTATAGGACGATAGGATGAGGGGTTATATGATTATCCAGGTTGGGAAATAGTATTATATCAGAAAATTTCCAGAGGAGAGGGAAGTGGGTAGTTCTGAATATGCAATTATTAATGTAGCTCAAGATTACAATCGCCTTTTTGGGAAGGTTTCGGAGAATTCGGCCGGTGATTAAATCATATCCGGGTGATTCGCCCTTAGGCAGATGTGAGATTATGTACTTGACCTCGGAAGGTGTTACTGCCTTGAGTGGGAAAGCCATAAGTTATGGCATGTCCAGAAACTCCTCAGTCTCGGCGGCATTGATCTGAGGGAGAAGGTGCTTGAGGTGCGGGGAACATTTCGGCATCTCCTTGACGCAAGGGAGTAGAAGCTTCATGGCTCTTAAGAATTCAGTGAGTAGCAATCCAAAGGGATTTGTCTCCTGCTGAGAGTGTAGACAGATAGGCATTAAAGGCCTCATTTCGTAAAACACCTAAATTTTCTTTTACGAGTCTGGAAAGATGATGAAAGAAGTATTTGAGACCTGAAGGGTGTCTATATTTTTGAAAAAATGCTCCTAAGCGGCGTTTCGCTATGATGAGCTTTTTAAGCAAATCTGGGAATGGTTTTGGGGACTCAGAAGAGTATTTGGTAAAATTTGGTTTGAGATTTGCCGTATACATGCATTGCTGTACGCTTGGGGTAAAGGAATGTACAGCAGGGTTATGCTCTCGCCGTGTGTTGGGAATTTAATAAGTTATCTAGCTCATGCCGGTGGTGTAATGGAAACATACCGGTCCGGAAAGCAGGAGATCAAGTTTCGAGTCCTAGCTGGAACAGATTGATTTTTTATTTTATTCCCTTTCATTAATCATTATTTGTATCTTATCAGTACTGACCATTTTTGTTCAATAATCTTATGCGGGTTTCTGCTTCTTAAAAGAAGGAAACACATGATGTCTGATTGTTTACTAGGAATATGTGTTCGAATATACTACCACAGGAACTGTATACTTTATATCCCCCAAGGATTCTAGCTATTTTCACGCTGGTATTTCGACATACTTAGTGAAACATTTCTTCAATTCTTTAGGGATCTTACATAAGATAAAATCAAAAAAGATAGTTTCGTTCAGAATTTATATATATATATATTTTTTTTTTCTTATAAATAACTACGAACTACTTTGATTCTATTTCTGTCTAAAATCACTGACAGGTTTCTCCTATATTGTAGGATTGTTTTCTCTACAGAACTAAACATTTAATAGTTTTTGCTATTTGAAAATCTATAACAAAGCTTGTTTAGAACCTTACACATGAGCAAACCTGGACTAGTCTGGCCACTGTTAGTAAGATTTGTTTCTTTTCAAATATTAACCAAAATATTGTGTTGGCCCCCATCCCCCCCATTCTGGCATGTTACATTTACAATTGAAAATTTTCTTAGCTGTTCGGTAAATTCCAGCTCCAAAACTGAATGGTGGTAAACAGACCAAATAGAGTTAAATTGTGCGAGGGGTTATTAAAAGAAATGATGTCTTTCATATTACTTCTAAGAACAGGGTTATACTGGAATTCCTTTTCTATAGTAGGTAGTTTAATTGAAGTCTTAGCTAATTAGCAGTTTATTGATGCCCTACACCCAAGAAAATTTCAAAAGTTTTGTATGATTACATAATATTAACATATATTTGTATAGGTATAAATTAAAATAAGTAATAAAAGAATTGCTCGCAAAATTTATTTCTTTATAATGATTAAATATTATTATATATTATCATTAGAATATAATATTATATATTGAGGTAGTCATTTTAAGCAATTTCAACAATGTATAATTTATATAACTAATACTCTCATTGTACTGCTATTTCGGCCTGTATCAGATCAAAGCTTTCTTAATACAATAAGTCTCAATATTGTTACTAATGAATTTGTGAGCACAGAGATTCATAATACAGAAGAAAGAGCTCGCATTACCCCTTTGTGGAACAACTTCTATGCAAAGGGAGACGAGTGATCTCTAGGAATTTCTAAGAGAGAGTTTGTTGACCGTAGATATTATTCTAAGATGATTTTAGTTGGGGTTCGGTCGAGGTAGATCCAAAAAACACAAATAAAAAAATGTATTTTTTTAATGAAGGATTATCTGCCAACGTTTCGGCTTACATTGTAAGCCATCTTCAGGGCTGTAGAAATACAATGTCATGAGAATACAGTAATATTTGAAATTAGTATAATAGAGAATTATAGTATTAATTATTAACTTACACAGTTTTCTACTTTCATACTCTTGATATCACATTATACTATAATTCTCTATTATACTAATTTCAAATATTACTGTATTCTCATGACATTGNTTTGAGTATGATTTCAGCTATGATGATGGCATACGTCATTAGTCTAAATGTTGACATGAATAAATAAAATAATACAAAATTATTTAGGGTAATAGAGTACAAAGTATTGGACCATGACCCTAAGTGGTTGAAAGGAAGGCTAACACTCAATAAATAAATAAATGTACAAAATAAAATAAAATAAAAAACACTTTAATCACAGTGTTTTTATTTTTATTTTAAATTTTCCTGAACAGTCATTAGTGAATACATTATTTAATAATAAATGCATTGCAATGAGTAAACATTTATACAAGCTATAAACAGGTTATTGAAATTGTATATATATATATATAAAATTGATTGGCAAAATTTATTCAGCAATAAAAGAAAAATATACTAACAGTTATTAGCTCGACCCCATTCCAAAATTTTTTTGCCCTCTGAATTATATTTTATAATTCGAGAGTTACAATAACCATCCGCAACAAAAAAATCTCCACTTGATGTAACTGCAACAGATGTTGGTTTGCAAAATTGATTCAGCCCCATGCCTGGGACAAACTTTTCTCCCAATATCAAAGGTGTAGTTTTTGTTCTGGGAGATAATTTAATGACTTGATGAAGAGCAACATCTGTGAGCCATATATTAAAGTCATTATCCACAGTAATTCCATGAGGTAAATAAAACCTGAAAGAATAATAACAAAGGAAAATAAAACAATAACAAAATTCAAGCATTAGTTTCCTCCTAGCTTACTAGGGTATTGTTTGAGAGGGAAGGTAGATTTACAATAACGTTTGATAAGTTAATTGATTTCAAAAGGATTTGAATAATGAATACAGAAATAAAATATTTTTAGGGATAAGATGTGAATAATATAAAGAATATTATGCTTAAAAAACTGAATAATTCCTTTGTGTAAGAGATTTCATAAATTTTTCTGGTAATTTCATTGACTTGAAAGGCTGTAGTGCTACATGGCATGAATGAATTATAAAACCTCCCGGTGGTGTAAGTGGATAACGCACTTGCCCAGATAGCAGCAGATCCAGGTTCGAGCCCTGGCTGGGACAGTTAGATTTTTTATTCTATTCCCTAGCATTTAATCGTTTAAAATTTACATGGGATAATATACAACAATAAAAAACTATTTATTAAATTAAACNGCGGCCTGCTTCAAAAGAGGGCAATAAAAAGGAAAAGGGAAAAAAGGAAGGGTATTATTGGGAATAAGTAACTTTTGGAACTGGGAAAAGTAAACCTGTCAAACATTTTCCCATGTATTATCCCACATAAATTTTTAACGATTAAATGCTAGGGAATAGAATAAAAAATCTAACTGTCCCAGCCCGGGCACGAACCTGGATCTCCTGCTATCCAGGTAAGCGCGTTTTCCACTTACACCACCGGGAGAGCTAAATAATAATAGCTCTGGCTGGGACAGTTAGATTTTTCATTCTATTCCTTAGCATATAATCGTTTAAAATTTACGTGGGATAATATACCGCAATAAAAAAATATTTATTAAATTAAAAATTAAAAGTAAATAACAAGAATCGTCTAAATAGCTAGACAATACCTTCAAGTATAAGACGATGCATTCGCCTTTCTCGGAGGTTAGACTCTCGACACTAGTGCTGGGAATTTAATAAGTTATCTGGCTCTGCCAGTGGCGTAAGTGGTTAACAAAAAAAAAGCAGGAGATCCAGGTTCGAGTCCTGGCTGGGACAGATAGATTTTTTATTCTATCGCCTCGCATTAATTGTTTAAAATTTACGTGGGATAATATACCGCAACTAAATTAATATTTATAAATGGAAATAAATAGTAAATAACAAGAATCGTCTAAATAGCTAGACAATGTAAGCTCCTTCAAGCATAAGACGATATATTCGTATTTCTCGGAGGTTAGACTCTCGACACTATTGCTGGAAATTTAATAAGTTATCTAGCTCTCCTGGTGGCGTAAGTGGAAAACATGCTTGCCCAGATAGCAGGGGATCCAGGTTCATGCCCTGGCTGAAACAGTTAGGTTTTTATTCTATTCCCTAGCATTTAATCGTTTAATAATTATTAAGTTTGGCCAAAATGCCAATTAGAAATCGAAATATAAGAAAAGTAATTTTTAACTATTTTTCTTATGGAGCAATTTATTAAATACATATGTTTAACAAGATTAAAACAATTAATTTTATTAATAATAAAATGCAAGTGGAGGAAATAAAGGGCATGGACATGGTACTTGGCTTATAAGCCGAAGGTTCCCAGATTCAATATTCATAAAATATATTTATTAGATGTTTTTTTGTTTGGGTTCGGTCAAGGTAGATCCAAAAAATACAACTTTTAAAAGTGTATCTTTTAAATTATCTGCCAACGTTTTGGCTTACATTGTAAGCCATCATCAGGGCTATCATGAAGACGAGAGGGAACGTCACCAGAGGATTTATACAAGAAATACAATTATCCTAGTTATATACGTTAACAATAAACAAAAAGCTTTATATATATATCTTTTCTTGCCCGATTTCAGCCACTAGTAAAATTATTTAAAAACATTGGTTTTAGCTCAATTTTCATGGGCTATTCACTGTGGTGGCTACGCTAAGCTTGTTTTAAGTCTGACATTTTCTATTTACAGTTAATCTTCGCTTAAAAGGGAGTAGTCTTCACAAAATCCGACGCCACCATTAATATGGAGGGAACAGCTATTACAAACAAGAAAGTTGAAAATAATTAAAAGTTATGTAATCTTAGAATATGAATAACAAATTTATATAAGACGCCATCACATTTAAATAACTAATTAATATGAAACAATTCGCATTATTGTCATTTACTTCCCCTCCGAAAAAAGCTAAGAGATTGACTTTAATAATTTTATTTGTTATTTGTTTGTAAAGTTAATAAGAAAATGTAATTTATCTCTCTATAAAGACATTTATACCAAAATTCCTTGAATAGGACTTGCTAAAATTTCTTTGAGATATGTTCTTGCAGAGCAACATATGGATACAATGGTTCATGGTGAAATTTAATGTGGGATTACGTGCCACAATTATTTCATTATTTAAAAATATTCATTATTGTTAGCTAGTTAGTTGATGTTTAATAAAATATATTTATTAGGAAAATATATTAACTAATATTTCTGTTCTTTAAATGTTTCATAAAAGTATGTATTAAAAAAGAAATTTTAAAATTTAACTTGGCTTGAGCAATCCTTCTCTTCGCCCCAGGTCGGCCTAGAGCCACCGGTGTTATCATCATTTCTTCATATTTTCCTTATCGAATGTATATTTANACACACACACACACACACACACACACACACACACACACACACACACACACACACACAATTAAGCCTCAAAATTATAATACCAATTTTTTTTTTATTCACAGACTATTTAGACCCTGAAAGAACTTAATTTAATTTCATCTTGAGGAGTTATAAAAATGTTCACGTAGCATAGGCTTCCACGGTCCTCAGACATATTTACCAATACCTTTTCCGGGTTCAACCGTGTATTGGAGTTTTTAGGTGTCAAGCTTTCACACATTGTGTGATGGCTTCTTCAGGGCTGAATGGAAAATCATTCTCCATTCAGCCCTGAAGAAGCCATCCCACAATGTGCGAAAGCTTGGCACCTAAAAACTCCAAGACATGGTTGAACCCAGAAAAGGTACAGGTAAATAAAGTTATAAAAAATATGTTATGAGAGTATGATTTAGTACTCACATGCCAAAACCATATAAACCAAGGAGTGCTCCATCTTTATCAAAAACAAAAATTGTAGGTTTATTGATTGGTCCTAAATTTTGTTTTGTATAAACTTCATTCTCATCAAATGAATTATTATCCCAGACTCTGTCAGCTCGATGAAACAAGTAGATATGATCATCAGTATCAATGCTAACCCCAGAGACTTGTCCTAATTTAATATCATCATTAATCCAGGGTACAAGGCTCCATTCTGGAAAATAAAATTTATTAGTGATGAAACAAATTGTAATCTATTTCATCATTTATGGTTGCCTAAATTAAGTAACCATGTGATTCAAAATTCAAGTTCAATTAACAGGTAAACATTCATTTTATAAAAAACAAACAAACATAGAAAACTCATAAATATAAATTTATTTATTCAATCCTCTTTTATAAAGCAAGCAGAGTAACTTTTAATAATAGGGCAGGGAGGGAAAGAATACACCAACTTTGCTTTTTATGTAGCTACTTCTTTTTAAGTTAATTAACAATTACTTCAATTTCGGGATTTTATTTTTATTATTTTTTTTTTTAATAAATCGCCTACTTCATCTGTAAGTGACAGTAGAGAGTCGAGTTAATGTATTTGGCCAGGCTCTACTAGCTCATCATGAACGATTCCTTTTTAATCTCACCAAACGATCAGCGTTAGAAATAGTTCTTGGCTTAAATTAAAAAAGAAATAGCCACCGTTTATTCATCAATGACTATCATTTAAGTCATAATTATTGAAACAAAAACGAGTGAAAAAATTCTCAGACGTTTTCAAAAATAAATTTACACAATTATTGATAAGCTTTTGATGAATTTTGTGTCTTTTTGGAAGTATAATAATAAAACTTGGCGAAAATTACCTTCAGAAGTCTCCATTTTCAAAGCGCAATAACATGTCTGAGGTGAAGAATAAAAATATTTTTAAATAGAATATTCTCTATCTTTGATCTTACAAATGCTTCATTGCATGTAATGAATAATTATTTAAAGAGATAAGGATATTAAAGCCACCAATGTAAGTAAGTTACTTTACCTCTAGCCTTATTTTTTTTTTAATTGTTAGTTATTTTCATTTGTCATGTCTTGAAACTTAAATCATCACATTTTTAGGTAGGTAAAGTTAAGAATTTATAATTTTAGGTCAATTAGAATAGTTCAAGGTTCATGGAACAATAGTTCATCACTATGAAGGATAAGAGGATTTTAAAGCTATGAATGCTCAATGAAGTTTAAATTTTCTTCATGTACAATTTATATATAATGCATATAAACAATGGATGAATGCAATTTAGAGGCTGAGCGAAGGACGATTGGCATCTAGTAGGGCCTATCACTACTTTATCTTTCTCTTCATTACTTTCTTAAGTACATTATTACGACCAATCTGGACATACGGAGTAGAAATCTGGGGTGCCGACAAGCCTTCCAATATCCACAGAATCCAGCCCTTTCAATTCAAAACCCTGAGAATAATCGCAAATGTTCCCTATTACGTATCCAATTCCTCTCTTCATAACGATTTTAATATTCCTTTTGGTTAGGATCTAATTTCTTCCCACTTCAGCCTTTTCCACAGTAAACTGCCGTTCCATCCTAATCCACTAGCACGGATCTTGTCTTCCAACTCCAACCCCTACAACCCTCCCCATCGACTCAAACGAAGAGAGTGGTGTCATTGTTCACCTTCCTTCCTCATGTGACTGACATTGAATGTAATTTTTTTTCTTCATTGTGGTGATCAAATTACAAAATGTTTTAATTAACAGAATGTAATAAATAAATAAAAGTTTAATAATGAAAAACTTTCTTAATTAAATAATTAACTAATATTTCAAATGTTAATTGTCTTGACTAATAAGTATTGTAGGACTACATGTTTAGTTCACGTAACCCCCGAGTGACTGGCTTCCATTCGAGCCACCCGAAACAAACTGAGCCGTAGAGAAATTCGTCAGTCACCGCAGAAGAAAATTCAATCATTCCAGAAGAGGAAGTCACTCAGCGGGTTAGGCATCGGAAGGGAAATGGCGATAAGGCAATAAGATGGCGGACGGCTGTAAATCACGCGAGGAAGGGAGTGTGAGGAAGAGCATACCCGTATGGGAGTATGTCCCCGCGCCGTAAAAGTGCTACCGAGTCCTACGCATGACGCTATGACGTTTTTACAGGGACCTGGAGACGGCGACCTCTGAGAGTGCAACTCTCGCCGTGGGGAAATTCTTCCAGCGGGAGAATTGCGTTGCTTTATATTTATTAAGCCGTAAAACTTATTTGTCGAGTATTGAAAGACACCCACCACACGCACTTTCTCCCCTCGCTTTTCATAGACACCAATTTCGTTGTGCCATCCTTATCGCAAATCTCCTTTTTACCGGAGTGTTCTAAAGCCCTCTGATGTACACTTCTTTCAAACGCCCCATCTTTATTGACTGACTACATTGAATCAAACTAATAAATCGAATTTAACCTTTAGGCAATCCTTTAATAGAAAATTTATGCTTTCTCAGACTACATAACATCTTCTGTGAATTTTCACTTGAGATGACACTTACAATCACTACTAGATATGTCAAGAAAAGATAAGTACTTCTAGTTAAGCTTTTAGGCTTACATGCATTGTACTATATTTATAAGTATGTCTTAAACCCTAAAATGACACAACCCTGAGTTCTCTTCCTGTGTGCTTTGAATGTAACGGTAAATAATATTGGATGAACGTATTTTTCCAAATCCAACTACATCATTACATTATAACTTCTTGAAATTTAATAAAATATGGCTTGTTCCAATGTAATGAAACATTTAACTTACTCCCTATAAAAATGTTTTCTACTAAATATAACATAAGGTTTAATATTTCATATATACATTGGAATTTTTTTTCAATTCTAATGCATAAGTTCATCACATCGTTCATACATTATGTGTACGCAATCCCTTGAATGTTGATAAATTTGCAGGGATTTTGTTTTGTAAATTCATAAACACAAAGCGACAAAGTTGTACATAGTTACAGAAAGTTACACTGATGGGAATATGATAAATGGCTATGTTTACTAGTCAAGATTAGTTTATCATTTTGAAGTGAAGCAACTAGAAAAATATGAGACGGGGTAAAATTAGAATTTTATGAATTTCTGAAGGTCAGAAGTACACCACAAGTATTGGCTTCGTTTCTCCTTTTCAAAGCGTGATCGTCATTTGCATAAGAAATAAATGACAGTCGGATTGTTATTACTCGCATTTAATACTTTCAAGACGATTGTTCTCGATGGTCTTAAGATAATTGAAGGGTTTATTTACTATTTTCCTCTCTCGCTCTCTCTCTCTCTCTCTCTCTCTCTCTCTCTCCCCTTCTCTCTCTCCTTCTCTCTCTCTCTCTCTCTCTCTCTCTCCCTTTCTCTCTCTCTCTCTCTCTCTCTGTAATACATACGAAACGATTCTCCGAAAGATAAATAAGATAAAACTGACTGGACCGTTTATATAAGATGTGATGGTATCGGATCGTGATCCAGTGTTGGGTGATCTTATTAAAAGAAGAAGATGGTAGGAGGGGGAAAAAAAGAGATTGAAGAAGATGGGGGAGTTGTGGCGTGCTGCACGGCACACAAGCGGCCACGAACGGCGATGTTCACTATCGACCGGATTTCGTATTGATAGCCTTATCAGCTATCAGGATCGGATCAAATCGACTGGCCATGCATCACTCCTTCGAGCCGACTGTCCCGCTAATCACTTGCGAAATCACTGCGTATGTGAGTCGTAGATAACGTTACTCCGACAGTCAATCCGTCGTATGAGTCCGAACGCTTTCAACCAATCCTCATCAGTCATTCTGGCAGTCATTGACATTGTTCTAGATGCTTTAATAGTCTAAATGCTTAACCAAAAGTATCATGACATACGATGCTAAAACAAAATTATGGTATATTATTCATACACATCGTTCCAGTCGTGGTACCCTCATATTCAGCTAGTCGCACATGAAATTCTTCATATAATTTTTATTGCTGACATTAGCTAATTCATAGATACTGTGGTATTAGCTAAGTGTGTATTTAGAACCAAATAACATTATATTACAAATGTATAACAAATATTACAAATTTATAGTGCACATTCTGAATTTCCTTCAAGCTGCGTAAAGAGGCAGTAATATGGTCAAAAATAAGGCCACTTTGGTTGGCTAGCTGTAAATCGACGAACAAGAAGAGATTTGGCCTTCAATCATCCTCACCATGTTCTTAAACCTCTTTCTTCGTATGTGTTTTACATACAAATGATGCGTAATGTAAACCTCCGACTAATATACTCGTATTTCCCATCTATAATTTTATATAAGAATAAGTCATAATTCATATAATAATGATAATATTCTTTGTTTTCAAGTTGATCGATCATCTTCTAAGCCCCTCCTTTCCTTTGTTTTATATATTATTTAATTTAACCTACAGTGATCCTAAATTACATACTAAATTATGGGTCAGTTATAAGTCCAACATAAATTTTAAACTTATAGTTTAAAAAAAAAAATCAACCACCTGACTCTCGTCTTTGAATTGTTAAGTATTTTAGTAGGCGTTTTTCGTTCCTTTAAGTTTAGAAAATCTAGAAAATACCTTTATTATCAAACTGTTTAATATATTTTTTCAAAAATCTAGGAATTAGTAAAAATTGACGGTTTTTGTATATATATATATACATATATACTTTAATTAGATCTCTTCCCAGCCACCNACTACAGTTCTCTTAATCTAAATATTACTTCGTTCCTTGTAATCTTAAAGTAGTAGGTAGTTGTTATCAAGCAGACGTGAATCCTCCCATATTTCTGATGTCCTCTACTCCGTTTCACGTGGTCCTATTTGCTCAACTGTACTGCTTTAGTGAGTTTTTAAGGAGGATAGTATGCCAAATTTTCGCAACACTCTTGTATTTTCTTTATCCTTTGAACCTAGAAAAATGTTTTACTGAATGTGAATATTCGGTAAAAAAAAAAAAAAACATAAATTATGATGCCACTTTTATATCTAATTTTAAATGAGTAAAACAAAGCTTGAAATATGAATAATATAAAATTTGAATTTTTCCATCGACCATCATTGATTAAAATCTTCAAAATAATTCTTATTCACATCTGTCATAGGACTTTTGAATGTACTACACTTAATATATATATATTTTTTTTTTATTCAATATTAATTACTAAAACGTGTCAAACATTTAAAATTTCTATATCGTAAATAGTGTAAGCACGAAAGTGCGTGCGTGTGTGTATTTATATGTGTGTATGAGCGCGCATATGAAAATCAGAATTATTTTTTTTTTTTTTTTTTTAATAAAACTAGATGGAGTGGGTATTTAGAGGAAGAACAAAATTTGATAATAATGATTTTCATTTAAGCATATTTCCTACACAGAAATCAAGCTATTCACATTGGTACCATAACGTGAATTATGAAAAATTTCAATTTTGATCTGTGATTATTTAGTGCTAGTATATTTTTATACTTTTCTAATTTTAATAGTTTTCTATTCACAATTTTATGGGAAAATATATTAGACCTGACTAATGACTATATATATTATAAATCTATAGTATAATTGACTATAGTAATAGTAAAAGCATAAAAAATTGAGGTGACTCCATAAAGCATTAAACACAAGATTTTTGCCTAAACCTTGGAAAATTTGAAAATACACTAATTATAGAGCTACCAGATCAAAGTGAATCTCGTTCATCAATTCGTTGTGAAGTAAAACAAAAATCAAATTTTTAAGACAAGTTAATTGAGATTTTAAGAATTAAAAAAAAATTGAGCTCTTTAAAAAAATAAAAATGCATGACTACAAACTGGTATTTTGTCTATATGTTTAACTAACCTGCTAAAAAAAACTGCATTGCAAGATGGCTTTTCCTGAATAAATGCAAATAATAAATCATATTTCCCATTTTTGAGAAATGAAATTCGGATTAAATATTTAATGTACAACTCCCTCAGAGAAGGCGAACTCAGATAAATTTCTATAGAAATACCAAGTATTTCCACTATACAATATGTTTTTTTTTTTAATTAAAAATTAAATAAAACTTTTTAATAATTTTAACATACCTTCATACCCACCATATTTTAAATAGTTATGGTTCTGTGCAAGCTTTTATTGCAAAATAAAAGCTTGCCCAAGGCAGGATTAGAATACTCGGCACCAGGATTGAGAGGCAGGAGATCTCAGCTATCCTGGCACCCCAAAGATTTACAGTTTTATATTGAATTAAAGAAGGGACACATGGCTAGGAGGAATTAAATCCCCCCCCCCC
>KZ809153.1:102455-121571 GCA_000696205.2 Oncopeltus fasciatus | reverse complement strand
TTAAAATAAATTCAACTTTGGAAGAAGTACAAAAAAAAAACAAAAACACTTCAGACGAACTGAGCAGAGATTTTATAAAATAAAATAAAATAACAACATGGCAATAGAGACCATCCTTAGCCCTGTGTTGGTACACTCTCATTTTGTTAAATCTTTGTGTCCTTCAAACCACCTACTTTTCACTCCACTGGAAAGTTTCTGAAATAATGATCTTTTCCAAATCCGGTAAACCTCCTCACAACACATCAACCTATTGAAAAACCAGCTTTCTTCCTGTATTATCCAAGGTATTTGAAAAATTTCTTCTAAAACAAATGATGCCTACCTTAAATATTCTTCCAAACCCTAAGTTTAGTTTCCATTTCCAGCATTTTAATGTCCAGCAGGTATTTTGCATTATATATTTCATTTCCTCTTCCCTTGAGTGAAAATAATTCTGTCCTGGAGCATTCTTAGCATTTGACTAAAAATCGTTTATTGTGCTTGGGAATATAATATCAAGTAAATATACCCAAGCACCATATACTTAATCCTTATCTCGCCTCTCCAACTGTCTGAGAAGGTTCAGATTACTCCAAATAATTCCCTGTATAAGTAGGCATTATACAAGACATTGTGCTTGGACCTATCATTTGTATCCTTTACACTACAAGCATCCCTATCCATCCTAATACTAATTTTAATTAAAAGTAAATATTATAACATTAGTTAAGTTTAAAAATATTTTTACTTGCTCAATACTTACTTGTCAATTGACCGAGCAGCTTCATTAATAGCACGAGTGAGAAGGTTTATCCTTGGATTGGGTTCAATCCAGTGGAGTTCCTGAAGAGCAGAAGTACAAGGAATAATCTCATTAGTACTCAAAGAATTACAGCTTTCTAGGACAGATTCCACCACACCTATCAAGGCAACAGCTTCAGAAGGTGAGTGCTCATAGCAAAGCCCATTGACTCCCTCAGTTCCAATAATTATCTAAATTAAAAAAAAAATAGAATAAAAACTGTGAATAAAATAAAATATTCATCAGAATAAAAAACAAAATAGAGAAATAATAAATCTATTCAAGATATTTACTTTTTCAAACCCATTTTTTCTCTTAATACCCATAATAGACATGCTCAGTAGCTCCAATTTATCCATTTATTGTGTTTTAACTTCTGTTAATATGATGTATTGAAGTCACGTAAAATTAAGTTATAAGTTTTAAGAAGTGTGACTTATTTTTAAATTAAAAGTTATGTTGATATGGAATAAAAATGTTTGCTTTAATGTAACTTTGCATTTGTATAATAACATTTAAAAATATTTGAATTTAACCATACATTCTTAGTACATTTGGTGATAAGTGGTAATAAACCATAAATAAACCATATAAATTCATAAACCTATGAATCTCAGGTTTCTTCCATTGGGATTAAATCTAATTTTTATTTATATGATTGGTAAACGAAAATCATTCTTAAACCTTTCAATTTAAGGTTTCCTTAGAATTTCGAAGAATATGAATAAAAATTGAAGTGCTCCTAAAAAACAAAAACAAACATATTTTGGATTCATTTTCTTACCACATTAATCTAGCTAATCTATTTTTGAAATCGCAAAAGCTTATTTTAAAAAGAGCAGAATTGTAATGGAAGAAAATGAAGAAAAACTTTTTGTAAAAAGATATACTTGCATGCATATTAATGCATTATCTACTATTTTAAGGATGGCAAGCTTCATCAAGATCGGTCATAAATAATAACGTATATTGGAAGACAAAATATTTTCTTCGAGCAATTGAAATCTGTAATAATGCCATGTACTATGGAATTATATAGTGATTTATCACTTGGATATTATTATTTTTGAGCCTTTATCTCTAAGGGTTAGCCTCTGTAAGAAATAAATGAATAAGACTTTCTTATTCAAAGGCAAGGACTTTAAACCGCATAGTGGAGCACGATTTAAAAATATACTCCTATTATTAACATTAATCATGTTATGATTCATTGGTAAAATAAGCATACTTTATTGAAACTGATATTTACTTGGATAGTCTTGTCAAACCAACGATTTGGAGTGTTCAGTTGGGAGCCTCCACCATGTAGCATTTGATGTATCATGCTTGTTTCATCCCTGCTTCCAGCCATCATTCCAGAAGCTCCCCGCTGTCCTCGTCTGTTCCAGTTCTCTCCTAGAGGTTTTTGGTCTAGGCAGATCAGGAACAGACTGGATTCAATCAGCCGGAGACTTTTCCTATTTTCCTCATCTGGTAAATCATATATTATAGTATTAAAAAGAAAATACTTTCATTTATAGAGAAAAGGTTTTCATTTATTTTTATGTAAATAATTTATTATTCTAACAAGAAGTTAAATTTGCTAACTGGCCTCTGGTGATACAGAAAAACTTTTATTTCACTGTATTAAATCTTTTATTTTATTTTATTTAAAAGTTCAGATTCAATTTTTTAGACTTCTTTTCAAAGATAAATGAAAAATAACAACTAAATTATTTATTATCTAACAGTATTTATAATATAAATTGTGTATTAAATTTAAAATTATGTATTAAAATTAAGAAGTCTATTGAAGGCTACCTCTGAGTAATGCAAAATGGTCTTTTAAAGAATAAGCTTCTTCACCTGGAGACAGTGCTATTTAGAGAGAAGGGTCAGAACAGTAACTGTGCTTTTTTGTAACTAGGTTCAAAATGTTAACATCAATTTATTAGATTTAACTATGTTAAAATTTTACAATACTAAGCCTTTATTCCATTTATTTATTGTGTAATGTTTTCCAAGGCTTCTATGCCCCTATATTTCTATTATGTGCTTCAGCCTGAAAAACAAAAACAATTTATTTATTTATTTAAGCATAAAAAGTTGATGTCCCTTTTATGGTACAGAACCCTATATTAGCAGGACAAAACAATTTCTCCTTAATAAATAAAAAAAATGTTTAGGCTGTAGCAGGAGACATAGGTTCCTGAAACTTCCCTTATAGAAAATAAACTCTGTGGTTATGGTATGATTATTTGACTTATTGGCATTAAATAAGCCAAAAAAATGTTTTTCGATATTATTAACAAAATATTCACCACAGATTTAAAAACATCTTTAATTAAGCAATTGTGAAAAAAGGGTTTACTTCAAGTTGAGGTCAATTTATTCAGAGACAGTGAAACACTAAAACAAAATTATGATACAGATATATAAGAAGTATAAAAACTCACAATGCCTACTTGTAAGTGCTGCTAAAAAAAAAATAAANAATCTAAAGTAAGGATATGTGTCAGAACTTAATTTAAGTATACATTTCTTTAAAAACAAGAAAAATATACAAATTCCACAAGGCTAAAAATTAATTATATTTGTCTGCAATCTTTCTTTGCATAATTAATGATATTTGCCTTCAGTCATTTGCATGATGAAGCAAGAGTCTGGGAGAAAATTAAAATAAATTCAACTTTGGAAGAAGTACAAAAAAAAAACAAAAACACTTCAGACGAACTGAGCAGAGATTTTATAAAATAAAATAAAATAACAACATGGCAATAGAGACCATCCTTAGCCCTGTGTTGGTACACTCTCATTTTGTTAAATCTTTGTGTCCTTCAAACCACCTACTTTTCACTCCACTGGAAAGTTTCTGAAATAATGATCTTTTCCAAATCCGGTAAACCTCCTCACAACACATCAACCTATTGAAAAACCAGCTTTCTTCCTGTATTATCCAAGGTATTTGAAAAATTTCTTCTAAAACAAATGATGCCTACCATTAATTCCTTAAATATTCTTCCAAACCCTAAGTTTAGTTTCCATTTCCAGCATTTTAATGTCCAGCAGGTATTTTGCATTATATATTTCATTTCCTCTTCCCTTGAGTGAAAATAATTCTGTCCTGGAGCATTCTTAGCATTTGACTAAAAATCGTTTATTGTGCTTGGGAATATAATATCAAGTAAATGTACCCATATACTTAAGTAAATATAAGCACCATATACTTAATCCTTATCTTGCCTCTCCAACTGCCTGAAAAGGTTCAGATTACTTCAAATAATTCCCTGTATAAGTAGGCATTATACAAGACATTGTGCTTGGACCTATCATTTGTATCCTTTACACTACAAGCATCCCTATCCATCCTAATACCCTCTTAGCCCTCTTTGCTGATGACAAATAATCCTATCCTCTCATCCTGATTTCAGAACTACTTCCTTAATTTTCAAAACCATCTCAACACAATTCAGCAGAGAAGCAACAAATATAGGATGAACATAATTGAATCCAAATGTGTCCAGGTAAGTTTCCAACTAAGGAAAGTTACTCCAATTATTGTTACTTACAGTAACACCCCTTTGCCTCTTTCTGATTCAGTCCGTTACCTTGGTTTTTACCTTGAATCATGACTTAACTGGAGTGAACACATTAAAATTTTGTGGCAAGAGTTCAACAGACTCCATGGACTCTTATACAGACTCATCAACATGTACTCAAAACTTACAATAGAAAATAAACTTACTCTCTATAAGACATTAATGTGACCAATCTGGACAAATAGTGCAAAACTCTTGGGTGTCGCTAAGCCTTCCCATATCCAATGAATAGAATTCTTTCAATTCAAAATCCAAAGAAAAAGCTCCATGTTATGTCTCCAACTCTAACATCCATTAAGATCTTAATATACCTTCTGTTCAAGATCTCATCTCCATCCTCCTCACAGAATTTCACAGTAAACTCCAAATTCATCCTAATCCATGAGGTTAATTTCTATCATCGGACTTCAATCCTTACTATCCAACCCGACGACGAAAACAAAGCTGGCTTAAAGACCTCCTGGGCCTTAATGCCTAAATTAATGGAGAGTGTGGTTGATGCGCTCTTTCTCTATGCTATGTGTTTTATTTTTGTTATTATTTTTCAATTATGACTGACAACTGAAAATATTGATGGTAAAGGTTATTATCAAACTGTTTCTCGGATATTGGTAAGTTTATGAGATTTTGTTCTCGGTCGAAGATTTTATTTACTTTTAATAGACGATGTTCCCCAAATGTTATCCGTCTTGTGTATTAGCCCAGCATTCTGGCTTGGCCGAAGGGATCCGTTCAGGTCTTTCAAGCCTGGCATTACAGGTTCGAGTTTCGCCCTGGACAGGCTTAAATCGTCATCATCGTAGTCAAATCCCTCTCTAGCAGTGACAGAGCGTCCTGGAGGAGACTCGGTAGAATTGAGACCTAACTAATGTCAGATTAGAGTAGCGACTTATAGATAGCCTCTTTCTCATGATCCAAAGTACCATAGTTAAACCAGAGTTGATAAACAAAACAAAAAAGTGTGTTAAAACCGAGGAATTTTACCTCGTTATCTGGAGAAATCAACTAAGGGTATATTATAGACACCATCTGTACTCTTTCTCCCACATTTCATACTACAGTATTGATTGGACCTTTTTTTTCATATTCGCCAGCTGAAAATAATGCAAAAGCAGAAAAATAACCAATTAATGAATAAATTATCGACTTATGGCTGAAGTTGATGTGTAGGATGACATAAGATCGTTACTCAAGATCATAAAGGACGATGTTAGACTTGTAACTAATGACTACACACACATCGATAGTCGCATTCATCACCTATAGAGGAAGCGGCCATTAGGAATCTGTCAATAGCTCTTCAGATGATTGGTAGGAAATTATTATCTAGGAAATGAGTAGTTTTTTCCCCTCTAGTTTTCCAGTAGCTCTGTATTCCCCTATGATTCGAGGGAGATAATCTCCATAATCATTAAGCTATCAGACAAAAATAGGTTATAGGAAGTGAAGTTTCACGCAATTTTCCATTGCCCAAAGCCCATACCATTGTATCCTCTCTGACTAAACTCTTTGTCAGTAGTTGCATTCATCAGCCGTCACTTAGGAATGTTTTGTGGTAACAGATAGCGCAATACAGATTCGTCTAAAAAGACAAATATTTTTGGGCATTGATTTTTTTTTCTTCCAGAAAAAAATTTGACACAGATGACACTAAAAATATTTAGAAATAAAATTTGTCTTACATAAATTTTACTATTAGAATCAAGGAAGAAGTTAAAATGGGGATTATAATTTTTTTTTAAAGACTAAAGAAGAGGGGAGAAAATAAGCGTAACCTCTCTCATAAGATCCAAGTAAGAGTAGATGGGGAGAGAATGAAACTCACAGTTGAGAAGTTCCTCCCTGACTTCGGCCCAAACGTGGCGCTGTGATGACGTCAGAAGCCCCAACGCTGGGACGGTGGTGTCGGTTCCGCGGTCCAACACAGCCAAGATGTGCCCTGCAACCTCCTCCTCTGTCAGATGGTTACCGCCCTGGCTTAGATGGACAGCGTAGAACTGGAAGTAAAAGACAAATAAAAATGTATTTTTAACGTTTAAATGTCTAACTTTGCCCAATTTATCCGACCTTGACAATATGAGATCAAATTGACTGAGTGGTTTGTGAACTATAGAGGAAATCGAGTTACACACCTTGTTCCTGCAAGCGATAATGAAATGCTGGTCTGGATTCGGTCCTTCAGGCTCGGTATTGATGAGACTGTCTCCTCCGACTCCAGGTACCCTGTAAGAAGTCATCAGACGATACCCTTGAGCCATGCAGAGTGGCTGGCCCTTTTCCCTGGATGTAGCCTTCTCCACTGGGATCTCACGCCTACAACAAAGTAGTACACATTCCAAACAACCTAAAATAAAATTTAAGATATGTGCAAAGATACTTTTATGAATGTGTTGAATTCAAGCTTATAATTACTTTGTGGATCTCACCACCAATATCTATTTTTCACTCAAGGATTTCCACCTTAACGTCTTCTTCTGGTATAAGGTCAGTAGTGCCGCTATCGTCGTGTTTTGTAAGACCACTTGTGGCCGTACGCCATAGTCCAAGGGAAGGACCTAGCATCCAATGGAGTCATAAGACAGAAAAGCATGTTGTGAAAAAAGGGAAGACGATAGAAGCTGTTATTCTTTACTCCTGCAAATACTTTTAAATAAGTCTAAGACTTATTTATGAACTTAATAAATTTTTTCTTCGTGTAAGATTTATTAAAATCATTTTTTCCAGCACTAAAGGAAACTAGACATTTCCCCAAGAGTCTTATTTATCTCCAAGTTCAATAGCTAAAGTAAATAAATCTTATGAGAGATTTATTTTTATTTTTATATAAGACTAATAATGATCAATTAAAATCAGTGAGAGGATGTCATGCTTAAGATGGTTTCATGAAGAAGAGGATTGTCGTCTCAGGATCGGTGCTAGGAGACGGAGGAGAGAAACGATGGAGAGGAGTTGTCGAGGAGGCCTTCATTTAAGTCTCATTACTTCTTATTAATAATTTTTTTTTTTTTTTTACGTGTTAGCCTTCCATTCAACCACTTAGGGTCATGGAGGAAGGGGCTATCTACAGGTTGCCACCCTATTTTAAACACCCATGGCTCAGGACAAGCTTCTATATTATAAATAAAAGATTTACCTGGGCGGGATTTGAACCCGCGGCGTCAGGATTGCGAGACCCGTACGGATCCCCTGAGCTAGCCTGGCGCCCCTATTAATAATCTTAATATGAAAAATTAAAACATTAGCTTAATATATACGAGCTACAGTTAATATAATAATTATTTATATGAATATTAGGCCACTTACTTATCAAGTTTTTCTTTGTAGCGAGAGAATCCCATAGCAATCCTCGCTGCATAGCTGGCAATGTCGGAAAAGCCCCTGAACTGGCGAGGAGGAAAAACCATTCCTAAGAAAAAAATATTAATTAAAATTTAATATTAATATGCAATTAAATATTAAATTAATACCTTAATGTTAAGTAAATAGCTGTTATTATTTTAAATAGAGGCTTATTTATATATAAAACGTGGAATTTTAAATTATATCACAGCTAATAGATTGTTAAGTGAAAAATATCAATTTTTCATTATTTTTTTAGGGAGCAAGCTTTTATCAATAACGTTTGTGCAAACAAATTTTAATTTTTACTATTTTAATATTTCCCTTGTAGTAAATATACAGAATAATTTCAAAATATTTGTGAATCAGAGAATTAACAAAATTAATTTAAAGATTTTTGTACCTTGGAAATAAATGGCCTGAAGAGAACTATCATACCTTCTAGTATCCGTCTTCATTAGTTTCTGCAAACCATCTTCATACAGACAGTGACAGTGAACGCATGTATTCGGCCAGAAGATGGACAATGTCCGAAAGCGCTCGCCAACAGAAGATGGTTTGCAGAAACCAATGAAGACGGATAATGGAAGGTATGATAGTTCTATATTCATTGGTGGTGGAAATAACTTTTAGATTATTTACCGGCGTGAAGAGAGTAGACAGGCACTCAAGCTTGCACATACACACAATCACTAAAATGGATTTTCATTTTTTGTTTTACTATGCAGGAGATAGGATCGTAGAAAATATGGTAAAAAAAAAAAATCTTTCATGAAAACCACCTCAGAAGCTACATTCTTTCGAGGTTATCTAGAAATCTTTAAACTGCTATCTTAAAATCGTGGCCGCTGGCGGCGCCGGTTTCGATAAAATCTCTTCTATTACAGTCGACCTGGAAGGTTTGGACGGCCTGGTCACAAGGCAGGCATTTCACTGAACACTTTTCAAGATAGACGACATAAGCTGGAAGTCAATTACGGAGGTCGAATTTGGCGTCGCTGGTTGCCTCGTGCTCTCCGTTTGTGTCTCCTCCAGCATGCTGCATCCCAATTGATACCCCACATAAATGGCATTAATGACCCAAGTGGTAGACATGCCAAAAAAAGAAAAAAAAAAAAAGAAAAGTGGTTGAGATTTTAAAACTTTCCCCACAAATTAAAGAAACAGATTGATAGTATAGCAATATTTTTTAAGAAAACGA
Organism: Oncopeltus fasciatus; assembly: GCA_000696205.2. Classification (NCBI taxonomy): domain Eukaryota; kingdom Metazoa; phylum Arthropoda; class Insecta; order Hemiptera; family Lygaeidae; genus Oncopeltus; species Oncopeltus fasciatus. Next base: position 112,669 of record KZ809153.1, on the reverse strand, counting down.
GAACGAAATTCTCAAAAGAAAGAAGGAGTGTTGCCTAAGAAGACGTAGTCCTGGAGAAAGGAGAGTGAGAGGAAGACCATGCCTATGATGGTTAGAGGATGGAGGATGATCTTCACAGGAGAAGAGTAGGGAAGGATTGCGAGGACTGGACTAAAAATGTTGAGGAGATCTAGGATCCGCTTGGGACTATATCAGCAGATAGTTATCGTTTATCACTAATAGAGGAAGGTTGGGTGAGGAGAGATTGCCCAAGAAGATGACAGATGGCAATCCTAGAGGAAGAATAGTGGGAGGAAGGCTATGCCTAAGATGGTTAGATAATGGGAGGATGCTCATCGCAGGATTACAGTTGTAATTCCTAAGAAAAAGAGAAATTTATTATTGTGGTTAAAAAATAAAAATGTCTTCTTTACATTTTTTCATTTGTAAGAAACTTGAAAATTAAAGAAAAAAAAGAACACAAATGTTTGATTATACTTGTTTTATTAATGTATATTTATAATATGATCTTCAACTTTATTTGCTTTATTCTTAGCAAGAACCGATTATCAAGAACCGATATTTACAAAAAAGCGCACACAAATACATAATTTTGATTTTAGTCATACCATGATTTTTATGATCTTTAGTTTGACAAAAAAGTAAATTAAAGTTTACGAATTAATAAATAGGAAAGTGATCTACTAATTATATTATGATGGTAATGAAAATCTTATAAGATTATATATATNTTTATAATTTACGTGGGATAAATAAAACCACAAATAAAAATATTTAAAAATTTAAATATAATATACTAAATAAAACTTTTTATTTTTCACTAAAGCACACATCGGGGATTATCCAATCTAACAATGTCAACCCCATTCAGTATTGGCCCAATTTAGCCCACTAAGGAACACAATGGATTTACTGGGCGCGGAGCAATTACCCACACAGGTTTAAATTGAGAGACACAGCATTGGGCCCGTGTTATTTCAAGTGTACAGCAAGCTTTCAATCACCTGTTACTCCTGAACAGACCACTAACAGACTTCAGGACTCCAATTATACTTGAATTTAACAATAAAAAAGCCGGGTGACCTCTTGATTGTCACCTGCTGGTGGTCGAACTACTTCCAGATCAGGAAACATCCATTAATAACTCTAAAGAAAATATTAAAAAATAATTTAAAAAGTATTTATAATATCATTGCTATTCATAGAACACATTTTTAAAGAGCCTAGAGAAAGACTAAGTCCATGAGGCTTACTAGGCTACCTTATTCTAAATTCTATAGCAAAGGGCAAAGTTATATATTCAAATATAAGCCTGTTCTGGACGGGGATTCGTACCCGCATCTCTAGGTAGGGACTTTTACTTAAATCATTAGAGCTTTTCTGGCGCCCTAACCACCGCATAAAACATATGTATTGTAACTAATGTCAAAGAACAGAGTAATAACATAATATTAGTATTGTTATGGGCTTATACGGATCAATAATAATTAAGAACAGAGATAAATATAAGTTAATTTATTATAACAAAAAAGTATACACACTGATAACAACCCAACTTACTGCTCTTACTAGCTAACAAATGAATAAAGGATAAATATAAATTACTTACTCTAATTAACAAATACATAAAAATGTATTAAACTTATTAAACGTGCTTATTTACAAAGAGGCCTCGAGATAACTTGCTAAATACTGCCACTCATTGCTTATAACTGTTACCGGCACTGCAGAGGCTAAGACCAGCCCGGCGGTCTGCCACGAATCCCTGATGGAGACTTAACTTAAAGTCACTGACTCGGAGGGCTGCTGGCGAGCTGCTTTTATAACCTCGTGAGAGAGTCGAGGAAGGCCTAGAAGATTCTCACCGAGATTTCTCAATAATCCGAGTTTTATTCTCTGACCAAAGGAAGCAGGTGGCATTCTTTAACTGGCCCATTCCCGTACAGGTCTGGCCCTCACCTCACCTACTTCACTAGTCTTTAACAATATTTATAAGTATATAATTTTGATCGGACGCTCTAGCCTCTGAAATTGCTATCATTAATAAGATATTTAACTTTATGACAAATAATGTATAAGTCACCCTCCCTACTCCCCTCTTCCAGTTGAACTACAGTGTATTGAAGTTAACATTTATTCTTATTTTAAGATACTGTCATTGACTCTCCCAGTTTGTACAATATAATTTGTAATTTATGTCATTAAAAAAAAAAATTATGCAAACGGTTTACGCAGCTCCTGCCGAACAGTTATTTATTAAAAGTTGTGAAAAGCATTCTTTGTATTTTTTTCAAATAGAAAAATTTAATTACTAAATCGAGTTTGAGTTATCACAATTTTGATAAGGGAAGTAAGCAGTGATGCTTATTTAACTTCTAAATTGTCGTTGAAGTCTCCGCTATCTTGGCTCCTCAGCCCCTAATTCCCCGCTATCTCCCCCTAAGTTTGATGAAGACTGTGAGGAACGAAGAGCGTTTCGACAAGACCTAAAGGCCTCATTATGGAGGAAATTCACCCCTCATCCCACACACACACACACAAATGAAGACTTTTAATATCAGAAAGTCCGTCACGCAACAGCTGCGTAAACTAATCAAATTTCCTATTTCATTAACATAAAACATAAAAAGGAGCCAACCCATATCTTGTAAATAATGAACGTAAAAAGAATGACCACTAAACCTGGTCGAGATGGAAGAGTGGGAGAGATACATGCTTAGGACATGAACGTTATAAAATTATATTTTGCATTTATGTTCAACAAGACAACAATAAAAATTATATCAAGATCATAAATTTTGGTATTCTTCTAAACTTCCTTCCTTTCGTCTGAATTTAGACAAAAATTAATGCATTATACATTTTCAACGAAAAGCTTAAAACCTATTGGAACCAAATTCGTTTGTTTTTATAACTTAAAAATAAGATACCAATACTCGAAACCAAATATTAAATACTTTTAATACTATAATTTAAATACTTTTTTTTAAATATATTTTTGTAACTGGAGAAATTTGTCAGGCTTTCGGCCTGGATCAGAAAAATAAAAGTTTAGTTCAGCACTTTGAAATTTGACTATAAACCTCCCTGGGAGATCTCCCCACAAATCATTATCGCTCTGATGATGACTTACAAGTTAAATCAAAACGTTGGCAATAATAAAATAATTTTTAAGTAATAGTAATTTCGGAGTATTTTATTTTTCTGAACCTGGCTGAAACCCTGACTAATTTCTCCTCATAATTCATGACGGACAATCAACTTCCGACTATTGTTTTGTAATTAATAAGGTATTATATAAATGTCATCAAATTACCCTTTATACCTATTTGTTCAACTCATGTTTTTCGCAAGACTAATAATAAAGAAAGTCTTGAGCTTAAATTTTTTTTTGCCTTTAAACCTTCCTCTTTTCGATCGATTTCGAACTTATCTGAACCTTTACGAACTTAACTATTTGTAAAAAGAAGCGCAATACCTAATTTAGTTTCATTATTTTAAAAATTTCAGAGGCAAGAGCGTTCGATCAAAATTATTTATTTATATATATTGTTAAAGACTAGGGAAGTAGGTAGCGTTAGGACCAGACCTGTACGGGAAGGAGCCAATTGAAGGATGCCNAACAAATTATATATATAAAATAAAAATCGGAAAATTTCTTAACATAGAAAGAAAATTTTCTTGATTACACAGAATGATACACTTTGTTAGAGTTTACTTGTTAGGCAGATAACCATTCAAAAACAATTTTTTATTTTCTAGTGTCTTTTTTTTTTATAGATTACCTGGGTTTGAGTTGATGGGCAGGTTCAGAGGGACTGCTAGATACATGTCATTCAACCACCAGTCGTAGGCCTGGAAAGTAAAAACATTAATATTCAGGATGTTAAAAAGAAGAATTAATATTAATTCTTTATTAAGAATTAATATCTTAGTAAAGAGTAAGGTAGTGAGTCCTTGAATGAGTTTTTAAAAATAAATTTAGAAATAAATTTTTGAATTAAAAGCTTTTTTATTTTGACCGAAGTTTCGCCCTGTATTACATCTCTTCTTCGGGGATGTGTAATAAAAAAATACATAAAAATGTAAGAAATGCATAAAATGACTATAAACTATTTAAAAAAATTATTTATGCTATAACATAAGAATATTACTAAAATTTTAAAATTATTTGTATAAAGTGAGAGCAGTAGTAATTTTATTCCATTCTGGAGCTTAATTAATCGTAAAGTAAGCGTTTTATTTTATGTTTTATGTTTTGGTCAAGGGAGATCCATAATTATACAATTTTAAAAATCTGTATTTTTATTAATTATCTGCCAAAGTTTCGGCTTACATTGTAAGCCATCTTCAGGGCTGTCATGAAAGCGAAAGGGGACATCGTATCCCCTGGATCCCACGAACCATTCATGACTGACAATCAATGTAAGGAGAAACGTTGGCAGATAATTAAAAAATACACATTTTTTTAAATTGTATTTTTTGGATCTACCTTTACCTAACCCTAACAAATAAAACACGTACTAATAATCTCCACGGTAAAAAAAACTCTCCATTTAAATATAAATATTCATCAAAAGCTTCAGTGACGGAATTTTTAATAATTTAATTAATACACTGATAATTATTTTAAAACAAAAACAGAATTTTATTTATCTATACTACATAGACAATATGTTGCATGTAAGACAAAATATGAACTATTAGAGTCTTGAAAATAAAGATCCATTTTTAAATACTTTACAGTTGTTCACGTAGGATTCGACGGTCGTCAGATGTATTTACCGTTTCTTCTTTCCTGAAGAAGCCATCACATGATGTGCGAAAGCTCGGCAACCATCAACAACTTGACACGGTCCAACCCGGAAGAAGAAACGGTAAATACTTTATAGTTGCTGAACGTATACTTATCTAATAATATTTCAATTATTAAAAAAATAGTAAATTTGTTCTTAATCTTTAATGACTATGTCATTACTTATTTAATTATAGCTTGTAAATTGCAATTTTTTTGTTTGTTTTCTTTGTTGTTACGTACTTAAAGGAAATTGAGGCGTAGTGTAGGGAGTAGCCAGCCCCCCAGACTTCTTCCCACCGGGTGAATTAGCCCTCCCAAGCAATTAAGACAAGTTGAGGGAAAACGTTTTTACCCCGCTTTCCACGGGAAACCTCGTTAAGGGGAGGCCTCCCTATCCCCTCCAAAAACCCTGGAGACATGGGAAGCCACCAAAGGAGCCTTCCTTCTTTAACAGCCATTCCTTTACCCTCCGTCTCCGTCTTTGGGCTTCTTATCGCTCCACCGTCTTCGCAGACTGATCACTCCTGTTCTTCGTCAGGAAAAGCCCGAGCTCCTTAGAAATAATTCGAGATTTCCAAAAGATCCTGAGTGAGACTCACAACTTTAATTCTAACCATGAAGGAGCGGATTAGTCAATTCAAGTCATGAAAACATCTTAAATTCGGGCAATAGAAATAATGAAAGTACAGTAGACGGGAGAGAAGAGACCATCAAAGTTCATTTTTAAATATCTTTCTTTATCAATTAATTAGAGGGAATAGAATAAAAAAATCTATCTGTCCCAGCCAGGAATTGAACCTGGATCTCCTGCTATCCGGGCCGGTGCACTTGCCAGTTATGCTACCAGGACGCGCTAGTTATCTCATTCAATTCCCTCTACACTAGCGAGAGCCTAACCCACGAGAAAGGCCAGAACTTCGTCTTGTACTCGAAGGAGCTGATATTGTCAAGCTATTTGTCGACTCGCGTCATTTACTTTATTTAATTTTTTCTTTATAAATATTTTATTAGGTTTTGGTATTTTATCTCACGTAAATTTTAAACAATTAATAAGAGGGAANTTTCTCGTGTCGGCGACTGATTTGTGTGCAGCAGCCAGCTGTTGGGGAGGAAATATCACTGTTATAAACTGCCTGATAATACTCCGACACAGATTAAGTAGTCGCCGTAATTAAATGCCTCTAATGGCCGGTCATTTAGCCATTTCTCTAGAGGGATTCTAGTGCACACATGTCCGCTATATTTAATTATGAGAAATCTTTTTTTTTTATTTTCGTAAATTTCTAATTTATTGCTTCGTTCGTTAATGGCTAAAAATGTAAACGATTTTTTAAAATTTGTTACTTTTCAAACCCCTTTCCCAAATCATATTTCAGCCATTACTAACATACCGAGATAGAAGTTTAAAAAATACTTATTTCATAAATTACGGATGCCATAGAGATCCAACTGATATCCGTAATTTATTTACGAGACGGGACGTCGTGTCACCAAGATCCCATATTCATGTTGGCTGATAATTAAAAAAATACACTCTTTTATTTAGATTGTATTTTTAGATCTACCTTAACTGAACCTCAACAAAAAAAATCTACTAGTAGAATTATATGTTGAATTCTGGATTGGATTTTGATATTGTATTCTTAGGATATTATAAAATTAAAAGGAAATTAAATTTAATATTTTAGTAGATTATATTAAATCCAGGAGTGAGTTTAAAACATGATACAGTTGATAGTAGAATATTACAAAGGCAGGATTAAGTTAAAATTGTTCCCTTCGTTCCATTCTTGGAAGAAAACAATTTCGTGTCTCAGGGTAATTCATGTGTTTCAATCTGAGCGGGGCATAAGGAGGAGTCTTTTACAGGTGTAGAAAGCATAGGATTATGCAATTTACAGGGGGGAGAATATGAGAGGACACACTAGGGGATGAGGGTTGAAGAAAAGCCGGCGGGAAAACCCCTTACTGGGAGGGGCTGGTCGGCCATGGAGAGCAGGGCGCATGCCGGGGACCTCCCCCCAGGAGAGCCGCAATCAATGCCGTCATTCACAAATATACTACACTCTACCTCTACTTACAAATACAATCCCCACTTTTCTACAGCCCATTCACGGAAATCGAAGTCCGATCGAACCCTACACTCCTTCCTCCTTCCCAACAATTCAACCCTTATTTTATTTCTCTTTTCCCTCTAAAATAGAGAGAAATAATTGCGAGGATGTCCGAAAAAAATTCTCGATTTTCTCTTATTTATCAATTTGAGGTCCACACAAAATATTTAAGTGGCTAGAAGAGGAAAAGAAGGTGTGAGAAGAGGTGAGAGAGTGAGAGGGAGCGAGAAGAAAGGAGTGGGAGGGAAAGATATAAGATATTTTAAATTTTGTATTATATTTCTGCCAAATCGCACACAAAGAATACATTAATATTTCTCAGTATCGCAGTTCACAAATATTATCATCTGATATTGCCATGTGATGTAAACCTCACTCCTGATTTTTCAATTTTCTAGAAACGCAAAGAAAAAAGAAAAAAAAGTCTCTACAAGCAGGAGCTGCATATAGTAAGCTGATTGCATATCCTTTATTATAGAAGAAAAAAAAAATATATTCTAAATTCTAACGGCTTAAGTTATAAGGTACACTTGGCAACAATCATTAGCACTCTTGATCTTATTTCATTAAAGATTTTTTAATATTTTCTTAAATCGCTTCCGAAAAATCCTCAACTATTGTATTTAAAAATCCACCAAAACATCTTCGAAGATCTCAAAATGACCGACTCCAGTCCGTTCACAGTGTTAGATCGGCAGACTCAAATCGGTCATTTTGAGACCTTCGAAGATATTCTGGCGTCCTTAAATAACGAGGACAAACAAATAAAACAATAGTTGCGGATTTTCCAGAAGCAAATTAAAGAAAAATCTTGCAATGGATGCCATTTTGAGTGCTAATGATTGTTGCCTGGAGTATCTGGCAAGCCAGATCGAAGGTTTATCAAAATGAGACAAGTAATGGAAATGTTCGTAAATGGCGTTCATTCATATGTGCTTCTGACCGAACCTCAAGTATTGATGTACATTTTTTTCAAGTACTTAGCTTTCTTAAAAACCCCACCCCTATTCGTGAAATTCTTCCCTTCTCAAGGTTCACAGCCCAAATTACTTTCGAGCTTAGCAGGAGAGGTATCGTTGGAGCCCAGTAGATCAATAGTATCTAAAATTTTCAGTATGCCTGATTCGTAGAGCGCGTAACAATATGTATGATTATTGAATATAGTTTCCAGTACTTTCTTGTTTCATAATCATACGTTCATATATCCATTGATTCTTTAGATAGTTTTTTTTCTTAATCCCCTTTTGGGACCTAGGAGATTTAGAAGTTCTAAAAATGTTGACAAAGCAGAAATTGCAAACAAACTAGCCCTGCTGTCACATTTTTACGTATTCTAGAGATGCTACTACAACTATAAGAGTAAGTTAAACAAAACCAGATTTTTTGTAAGGAAGTAAAGTTTTTCATTATGCTGATTTTTGTGATTTTGTGACCTTATTCATCAACCTTAATTATGAAAAGCAAAAACTATGTTCCGTTTTAAATTTCAAACAAATCTTAAAACCAAGTTTTTGAGCTTCGTAATCCACCGAAATGGCCCCATGACCTTCTCATTGCCAACACTTCATAATAATAATAATATGAAAAAAAAACAAAAAACAGTGGTATATAGAATTTCTGTCATTGGGCAGCTTCATCAAGTGAAGTACACGTTAAGATCTTTTTTTTTTTTANATGCTTGAGAACGTCCTTGTTCGTTTTTTCCATGTGGCATACCACACTTGCCGGAGTACGTTGACTGGAAAGAGGGGGGTAGGTAGATCGAAGCCCCCCCCCCCACACCCACACCCCCCGTAACATGTATATCGATCTTGGGGCTGGGAGTCAGCCCATTGGGCGGTCCCGAGTCTGCGCAGCCAAGGGGGTGAACTCCTCACTCCCCACAAACTACACTTAAAACTGCAATTAATCGTACGACCCTGCTTTAAATATCTGCCTCACTCGTGGCACGACAAAACAACAGTTTAGGCTAAACTGTTGTGCTTCTCAGATAAGGTTTCTCTCCCTTAGAGGATTAGAAAATAAGATTCAGAGAGAAATAAAACCACCTTATTTTTTATGGCCATGAAATTACCTTACAGTCACAGTATAGTTTAGTGATTAGTGTAATCAAATGGTTATCACAAAGAAGCCAGGAACCAAACAGCCCTTACATTGCATTCAAATATTAAATTCAAGGGAATTTCAAATCGTTTAAATTATAACAGATATATTTAGACAGGTCCAAACAAGACATTTCCAACTCAAAGAAAGGCTAAACTTATTCCTGGAGAACAGATAATTAAAAAGGCACGCAGAGATATTTATTCTCATATATATATATATATATTCACATTTAAGAGAGAAAGAGATGGTTGCTGGTTACAGTCTCTCCTCCTTCTTTCTCTTCCCCTCCACCCTTCTCCCTCGACCCTTATCTTTATCCCTTTCTTTTCAAACAAAGTACAAAAAGGAAAGAGAGAGAACAAACAAAGAGTCATCAATATTGAGGTCCTTTTGTCCACATTTTATTGATATGTTTAATGGCTTGCATAACCTTTTAACAATATAAATGTACTATTAGAGAAACATAATAAGTATAAAACTTTCATTCATCTTTTTATGTGAACTTTCCTAGTTTTTTGTCTGAGAGAAAATTCCAGTTACATTAATACATTATATTATAAATATTTATACTTTATTATAATAAAAAATGAATATATAAAGTTTTCGAAGATTTCTTTTGTACTATGCTCCATGAATCCGTTTTATGTATCTGGGTAAGGGTGAATATATAACATTATTCTCTGGACGCATACGATTTCAGCCTGTTTGACGAACTCTGATTGCATTTAAATGAATTTACCAGAATATATAAAATATAAATGCTAAAATATAAGTCAAGAAACTTTTTGGAAAATAAATTATTTATGTAGGAAACAAATTTTGATTAGAGTCCGGATATGCAATCGTATCCTGTTTATTCTACTTTTTTTGGTACAGAAAGATATGCAAAAAAAAAGGATTTATCATTCATGAATAAAATACGTTTTGAGCAAAATGGTTCCGATTTACATCTTTGATAAGTTTCATTCTTAAGCGTGCATATTCATGTACGAAAAAGGATTTTGTGAAAGTAACTCAAACAAAATTCAAAAAGATAAAAAATCTTTTAACATTTTTCACATTGCATAACAAAAATATGTTGCGTTATGTAAAATTATGTACTTTTAAATTACATAAAAAAGTGTCAAGAAAAAAGTCTGTAACATATGTATTAACTAAATTTTTCAGTATTGTAATTAAAAATATATATATATATA